>LWMJ02001128.1:7038-19110 GCA_001693035.2 Taenia asiatica | reverse complement strand
GGAGTGGTGTTGCCACAAGAGCTAAAACACATTATTTGTTATCTCTCCGCGAAACTGAGAAAGGTCAGATACCATCGAAAATAATAAACAGTTAGTTGGGGTTCCACAAATTGCATAAGGCATTAATGCACTTGACATTGAATAAGAGACTTTCGCCCGTCTCAAATTGCGCACATGGAATTCATTTTAACGCTAGCGGCTGACATATCATGATTGCCTCAATTAATTCGTTAAGAACAGGGAGAAAGGAAAGGGCAAACAGACGAATAATGTTGATTGCATACATAGAGACGTAAAACTGTACACAAAGGGGATTTTCTGGTTAACTAAGAATGTCAAAATGGAAAAGATGGAGCTGTAGCTTGGAGCTTAGTAAAAGCAACGCACATGATACACTAAAAGCAAAATGCATTCAGATAAGAGATTTTAGCTGTCACAGTTTGAAGATGTAGCTCTTGTGAAAAGAGGCGCTAAACAATTAATGCTTAGGAATCTACGCGCGACGCAACGCATAGTTAAAGCTTCGATTAAGGGCAAAGCTGTTGGTTTTATGAAATTCATAGCTAGATAAATAAATTTACGTTTCTTCAACATGACCTTAGCCAGAGAGCACCATGTTGATTTGCTTAGATATACGTTCAGATAATCGAAAACAAATTCCGCATCGGCAATGTTTGGGAATCAAAATTAGGAGTGTGCTTTACGAGTTGTCGAGCAAAGTGCTTATTTTTTTAAAGCGTTCAAGCACAAGCATACAAAGAAAAGAAAATTGTGATTGGTGCTTTTCTCACTCGTTGATGCGACCCTAAAAAATAACCGGATTGTGCAACTATGAGCCCCACTCCTCAAACTCATCATTATTAAGTGTATGCAAAGAAAGCAATATGGAGCTAGAACAGCAGAAGAGCATTTAAAAATACCTATTGCAAAATGCGATGAACTCGGCTTTTTGTGTCCAAGAGCGTAAAAATCCTAATACTAATCTAAAATAATTGGTAGAGCAATGATATGCGTGTGTATATGAGGCGTGGACAAAAACGGAATAGCTGATTATAGGAAAATCTTTGCTGCACAAAATTGTTGCGCGGGCAGTAGCCTATAAGCTTAGGCGTAATAACCGACATCTGTGGTGCCCATCACACCTCTATTTTATGGTTTTCATGCATGCTCTGACACACGAGGCACTTTCTGTGGTTGGTGTAACAGAGTAGCGCATCATGTTTTGGGGTGCATCAAGAAGGCGTTTGCCTCTTACGATCACACTGCACATTGGTCACCATTCCTCGTGTAGCTTCTCCCGTCGCACACGTCCATTGCAAATGACACACCACCTGCCTGTGGAAAATCCGTTTTCATTTCATGATTGTCGCAGTATCATGGCTTAGCGAACAATGTGTTAATCCACTTGTGAGGCAAGTACATTTTGTAAGCAATGTTTACATTTGTTGTAGGCAAACCAAGCAAAGGAATGCGACTTGCAGCAAAGCATTCGATGAAATTATGGAGAGTAGACATATTTACCTGGTTTATCACCGCAATGGAATTATCTGCAATAAAATCATGAAAGCTAATGACGTCCAACAGATTGCCAATCGACATATGGAGTACCAAAGGCATTTTAGTCACTAAAGCTCTACATAGAAGTAAGACGTTTATGCACAAGGTACTTAGCATAATGCGACTTGCAGCAAAGCATTCGATGAAATTATGGAGAGTAGACATATTTACCTGGTTTATCACCGCAATGGAATTATCTGCAATAAAATCATGAAAGCTAATGACGTCCAACAGATTGCCAATCGACAGATGGAGTACCAAAGGCATTTTAGTCACTAAAGCTCTACATAGAAGTAAGACGTTTATGCACAAGGTACTTAGCATTTGCTAAACAAAATAGCATCATCCATCGTTAAAACGACCATGGATATTTATCGCCACTGCACTAACTTAGTGAATTTAAACTCGCCTTGAGAAAAATTGACACTTCTTTTAATTGAATAACGTTTGTAAAAATGCGCAAATTTTCCTTCCATTTGCTTAATAGCGTCGCAACCGGTCTTACAAATGTGTGGAGTGTACAATTGTTCGCAATTTGATTGTTTGTTGCAACATTGTTGAAGGCTCGGTGCACTAGATCGTAGCAATTTAAATCTTGTCGATTTTTCAGGGGGACTACATTGTCAACATTTGGTTTAAAAGGTAAATTTGGACTGAAACTACATCTTATTTAGGCAGGCTCTCAATGCGTGACTTGACTCGCACCAATTTTGAAGAGAATAATGTCGCAAGTGTCGTTATTAGGAAAAAAGAGTTACAGCATTATGAAAATGTCTAAGAGGTCGTGTGCATAGCCAGTACAAAATGCGGGCGAAAAAAAAATCAAAATCATTGTGCTTATGGTCACACTACTGGATAGGTCATCACATCGTCATGCAGTGAGTGTTGTAAAGGCAAATCTCTGCGCGGTTGGTGATAGGACAAATCACCAACAGCCGAGATAGCACTTGATGCTGATGGGTATTTCCTTTCAACGCAGTTCCTACCAAAGCACAAATGAACCGGGCTTAGTGATTCGGTACAGCTCGATGCCAGTCTGCGCTCCATGGTCAGCGCATTGCTAAAGGCAGTCTGCATTCATAAAAATGTTTTTCCACAAATTGCATAAGGCATTAATGCACTTGACATTGAATAAGAGACTTTCGCCCGTCTCAAATTGCGCACATGGAATTCATTTTAACGCTAGCGGCTGACATATCATGATTGCCTCAATTAATTCGTTAAGAACAGGGAGAAAGGAAAGGGCAAACAGACGAATAATGTTGATTGCATACATAGAGACGTAAAACTGTACACAAAGGGGATTTTCTGGTTAACTAAGAATGTCAAAATGGAAAAGATGGAGCTGTAGCTTGGAGCTTAGTAAAAGCAACGCACCTGATACACTAAAAGCAAAATGCATTCAGATAAGAGATTTTAGCTGTCACAGTTTGAAGATGTAGCTCTTGTGAAAAGAGGCGCTAAACAATTAATGCTTAGGAATCTACGCGCGACGCAACGCATAGTTAAAGCTTCGATTAAGGGCAAAGCTGTTGGTTTTATGAAATTCATAGCTAGATAAATAAATTTACGTTTCTTCAACATGACCTTAGCCAGAGAGCACCATGTTGATTTGCTTAGATATACGTTCAGATAATCGAAAACAAATTCCGCATCGGCAATGTTTGGGAATCAAAATTAGGAGTGTGCTTTACGAGTTGTCGAGCAAAGTGCTTATTTTTTTAAAGCGTTCAAGCACAAGCATACAAAGAAAAGAAAATTGTGATTGGTGCTTTTCTCACTCGTTGATGCGACCCTAAAAAATAACCGGATTGTGCAACTATGAGCCCCACTCCTCAAACTCATCATTATTAAGTGTATGCAAAGAAAGCAATATGGAGCTAGAACAGCAGAAGAGCATTTAAAAATACCTATTGCAAAATGCGATGAACTCGGCTTTTTGTGTCCAAGAGCGTAAAAATCCTAATACTAATCTAAAATAATTGGTAGAGCAATGATATGCGTGTGTATATGAGGCGTGGACAAAAACGGAATAGCTGATTATAGGAAAATCTTTGCTGCACAAAATTGTTGCGCGGGCAGTAGCCTATAAGCTTAGGCGTAATAACCGACATCTGTGGTGCCCATCACACCTCTATTTTATGGTTTTCATGCATGCTCTGACACACGAGGCACTTTCTGTGGTTGGTGTAACAGAGTAGCGCATCATGTTTTGGGGTGCATCAAGAAGGCGTTTGCCTCTTACGATCACACTGCACATTGGTCACCATTCCTCGTGTAGCTTCTCCCGTCGCACACGTCCATTGCAAATGACACACCACCTGCCTGTGGAAAATCCGTTTTCATTTCATGATTGTCGCAGTATCATGGCTTAGCGAACAATGTGTTAATCCACTTGTGAGGCAAGTACATTTTGTAAGCAATGTTTACATTTGTTGTAGGCAAACCAAGCAAAGGAATGCGACTTGCAGCAAAGCATTCGATGAAATTATGGAGAGTAGACATATTTACCTGGTTTATCACCGCAATGGAATTATCTGCAATAAAATCATGAAAGCTAATGACGTCCAACAGATTGCCAATCGACAGATGGAGTACCAAAGGCATTTTAGTCACTAAAGCTCTACATAGAAGTAAGACGTTTATGCACAAGGTACTTAGCATTTGCTAAACAAAATAGCATCATCCATCGTTAAAACGACCATGGATATTTATCGCCACTGCACTAACTTAGTGAATTTAAACTCGCCTTGAGAAAAATTGACACTTCTTTTAATTGAATAACGTTTGTAAAAATGCGCAAATTTTCCTTCCATTTGCTTAATAGCGTCGCAACCGGTCTTACAAATGTGTGGAGTGTACAATTGTTCGCAATTTGATTGTTTGTTGCAATATTGTTGAAGGCTCGGCGCACTAGATCGTAGCAATTTAAATCTTGTCGATTTTTCAGGGGGACTACATTGTCAACATTTGGTTTAAAAGGTAAATTTGGACTGAAACTACATCTTATTTAGGCAGGCTCTCAATGCGTGACTTGACTCGCACCAATTTTGAAGAGAATAATGTCGCAAGTGTCGTTATTAGGAAAAAAGAGTTACAGCATTATGAAAATGTCTAAGAGGTCGTGTGCATAGCCAGTACAAAATGCGGGCGAAAAAAAAATCAAAATCATTGTGCTTATGGTCACACTACTGGATAGGTCATCACATCGTCATGCAGTGAGTGTTGTAAAGGCAAATCTCTGCGCGGTTGGTGATAGGACAAATCACCAACAGCCGAGATAGCACTTGATGCTGATGGGTATTTCCTTTCAACGCAGTTCCTACCAAAGCACAAATGAACCGGGCTTAGTGATTCGGTACAGCTCGATGCCAGTCTGCGCTCCATGGTCAGCGCATTGCTAAAGGCAGTCTGCATTCATAAAAATGTTTGCTTGAGTTCTCACCAACTTTAATACTTAAGTAAAAAAAGCTAAGCTAAGTGAGTCACATGCCATTTACAGGCCAAACATCACTTAAAACCTCACCTGAAAGAGTTAGAATCGCGAGAACACTGTTAGAGATCGGCAGGCACGAATGTAGAACCGGAAGTACAATGAGCATGAGCGTCACACGGAGCAAATAGAGGCAAGTCGACTAGTATACAAGGGGGCATGGCTCAGCACACAAGTCAGTTTGGAAAAAGCAGAGACAGGCAAGGAAATGGAGTGTGGAAGTTGGCCGTGTTCGTATCCGTGGAAGTGGGCACCGTGGGGTGGGCAGAGGTGGGCATGGTGGCCTGCGTACAAGCCGCATTGGTGGTCACCGTGTGAGAAGCCGTGGGGATGGTCGCAGCAGTGGTGGTAAACAGCGAGCACGATGGAGGATGTGCTAACACCGACGCTTGTGAAGAAGCCTCCACACGCCGCGGAGGTGAAGGAGTTGGCTGGCGGTGTAAAAGCTCATCTCCACCTCTATTTTGCTGTGAATGCTTGAAGAATGCTATTATTCCTTATTATTGCTTGCAACTACCTAATATATGATTAGATACCAGTACATCAAACTGCACAACCCTTCTCCTTGGGACCTTCTTTTTAGGCATACGGGATGTAATAGCAGATTTGAAGTCCTCCGAGTGCCTTTAACTAAGGATCCATTACCTAAATTCGTGAAACCGCTGTCACGTGCGTTACTTCATTTTTCGTAATTTGCAATTTTTTAAGCATAGCATTTCCTGTGCCTCGCATTTTAGGATGAAAGTTATGACTTACGCATGGCAGTGCGAGTCACGTCCAAGTTATGCCTTTGGGCATGCAATTCACCATCCATCCCCAACCCACAATTAACTGTTTTATGTAGTGTGCTTATTCAACTTCGATTCGACAACTCATCGTGAAATGCGCCAGTGCAATCGATGCATAGCAGAATCGCCATTCAAGCTATCCACTTAAATGTGTGTGTCAGTAAAGTCACTCTCAGCAGTTAATGGCACCCACCATGCATGCGATTTAAGCTTGTTTATTCCGAGGCAGAAGTAATGCTAAAGAGTAATCTCCTCTCACCTTTTTGAATTCGCCAACTGAATTAAAATCTAGCTTGTCATTAATTGACAAGTTCGTGATTGTTCGCGGTCATTCATGTCACACATGCTAGCACTTCAATGGCGAATTCCATGGCCGAACACGCAACAGGCGAAGAAGTCAACAGCCTGCAAACAACTAAATTTGGTAGCCTTGCACTGTTTGTCTACAACCAAGGAGAGCTTCCATCCATTGCACATCTACATGATTAAAATCAAAAGGGAGCTTAGACAATGGCCAACGGAGGCATGTGACTTAACGACACGTTATGCATGTTGATATGTCACAAGCCGAAGCCAATAGATATAATGCTCTCCTGGACTACTTTGCGATTTAGTCAGAACAAGTGAAGTCTCTCTGAAGCCCACCCTTTGAGTTTGCCAACTAAGGACCTCCAACTTTGTGCAGTTGGCACGGCATCGTTTCATCAGTCATTGGCCTCGAAAGCTTTGATGGTAAGGATGAATGTCGTTAGCAGCTGCAATTGCGTGATGTGTGGTCAAGAAGGGTCCTGTGGTCCTGTCACAGCGACAGGAGTTTCGACCTCTGCATGGGGTGTCTTAACGGATTCAATGAAACGTCTGAACTGAACTCACACTTCAACTTTGCTTGCAACTCCCCTCCAAATCCAAATATATCGTAACTGACTTTCTCCTCTCCTAACCTCCTAAGCAGTAATGCGATGGGATTTCCAATGCTAGGTTTACGTGAACACCGTTGGAAAAGGGCCACATGTCAACACTACCAGGCGGAAATTCAGTTCATCTCTACTCTCTCCTGTCATCCTCTAACGATCTGCGGGGAAGTTTCACATGGCATAGCAAGTCGCACACATGGATACTAAGTAATGCAGAGAGGTCAGAGAATTTCGAATCAACGATGTGATTGAATAAACAGGAAATTCCTCTTGCCTCCTATCAATCATAGCCGTGCCAATCAATCTGCAAGCATCACATTTGTGAGATGGCATGCAAATTTTCTAGGGTATGATGTAGCCTCATTAGCAGTTTGTCTTGCTAGTGTGGCTTTATGGTGCCAATTGGCCTGTCAGTCATCATGTCAGTGGCAGCATTGGCAGCAAGTACCACTTTGCAGTCGCTCCTTGTGTGACATTGATGGCACTATGCATGGTCTTCTGTGAGTTGTTATTTACTCCCTTTCATACTGCGAAGTAATCTTAAAAACACAGCCGTTTTACTCAAGAGCGGACCAAATAACAAATATTCAGTGGATGGTGCCTAGTCAAGCAATACTCCCTTTTTCCGAGAGGATTATACTGGCTCTTGGCTGAAGTTCGATTTCTTCCCAGACATGCCTATCATGGAAGTTGGGATCATCAGGTAGGTGTGTTTTCCTGGCAGGCATGGTGCTTGGATTTAAGATTAGCAAATGCGAGAGAGAAGAAGAAGAGCAGACCGAATGCCTTGAGGCAGCAAAGTATGCTCACTCCTTCTGTAGATCATTGGCGTGCATGGCTTGGCGTGCCAAAAGCACCGAAGTCTTCTGATTCGATTAAACCACGCGCTGCATATCTGTTTGGTGTGGTATTTTATCCTGTATAGTTATTTTTCACAGTAAATCCAGAAACACATCTTGCTCCTTCGCTTGATGTTACAGCAAATTAATAGCAGTAAAGTCGTAAGAACACAAGGCTGCTGGTTCTGCTTAAGAATCCTGAATGAGAGTTTGACCATCAAATGCCATCTTCAATTAATTACCCATCTGTGGCTAAGCAAAATTCAGTCTATTAGTTGTTAAAATGTGTCCCACACTAGAATATCACGGAGGAATGGAACTGG
The DNA here is from genome assembly GCA_001693035.2 of Taenia asiatica. Lineage (NCBI taxonomy): Eukaryota > Metazoa > Platyhelminthes > Cestoda > Cyclophyllidea > Taeniidae > Taenia > Taenia asiatica. Next base: position 11,196 of record LWMJ02001128.1, on the reverse strand, counting down.
ACTGTGTTTGACACGCCTGAATTTTAGGGCTGAAAATTCCCGCAAATGTCTTTGAATCGTATCATAACTCTGCTTAGTTCATTTGATGCACGAACATAGCATGCAGCTCTGGTCCAGATTTGAGCAGAGGCCGACACTGGTTGGTGGCTATCTGTGTATTAGACTCATAAACCTCTAAAAAGATAGGGATGAGAAGCATGAAGGATAGAATGTGGCAATTACATGTGTATAGGATGCCAATTCTCACAATCAAGCAGGTGTCAAGTGTGCGTATCTCAAGTGGAATGCAAGCTAGCAGCTTTTGAGGAAATATCGGTGACTGTGTCCCACTTATTCCATGCAGAAACACTAGTATTTGTTGAATACGAAACCATTTATCAGGACTAAAGTGCAGTTTGTCGTGATTTGCTGCCTCCCTGTTTAGCAGCGCCACGCGGTGACAGCGGTCCCCTTTCTTAGGCGGATGTAAAAGAACGCCGAGGCGAATGATGGTTTAAAACCATCACTTTATCACACGCTAACAAGTTAGTTTTTTGAGTAAAGCAGAGGGGGAGGATCCTTCGGCCCACGCTTACTAAGAACGGCAGAACTCGCTCAAATACGGCTTGACTTCCCTCTCCATCTAAAGACAAGCAGGGCATGTAAAACCAAAGAATGCGAAGGAGGACTGTCATTGATTGCCTTATCAAACACGCGATTGCCCTCACAACTTAGCTATCTAAGATGGCAGTTTTCATAGGAGACGCTACAGGTAAACAATGTCAGTCATTAGGTTTGCCAGTGTGCGGTGTGGATTAATAGCAGCCATCAAAAACACAACAGACACCCACCAATGCGCTTCATTGAGGCGTTTATACTAATCTTCTTGAATCACGACTTGAATGCAATGTTGTGGCATTAGTTATATCTGTGACGAAATGTCGTTCTGAAAGAGTATTCTAAGAACCCTAACTCGTGGCTGCATCGACAAAAGGCTCGAATTGCATTAACAAGTTCCAAATCACCCAATGTTCTTGTCTTAGTCAGAAAGCATTTATATTATTAGTTTCTCTTAAGGTCACATGATATGTGCGACTTTTTGTTTTGTAAATAAAGAAAGAAGTAGGTTATTTGTGGCTCTACAGAATCACCCACTACGAGTGCTGGCAAAGCACCGCCATAGTCTACCACGAGCTGCCATGCGACATGCCAGTAGTCGATTCACACAAGTGATGATTGCATAGAACGCAATCACACCTCCAACAGTCTGATATGCTCGCTTACACATTTCAACGTCTTCTACTATTCGTTATTCTTCTCCGTGCTGCTGGTTTGACTACGCGGTTCATCGACAACATCATTCAGCATCGCTTCGTCTATACTCTCATTCTCTTTCTTATTTTCTGCCTACTCTTTAATTTACTTCGTCTCCTACGTATACGCGCACTTTTTCAAAGCTGTTTAAATCAATTTGAACTGTTAGAAGAGAACCATGAGTTAAACTTCCTTCAACCCAACCCGAGTATTTTTTGATTTTATTGCATGGTAGCTGGTTTGATAAATAAATTCCTGGACAGATGTGTGGAAAAGAACAAGCCGGTGCTCTTGCTTCGTCTCCTCCAGAAACGTTGAATTCCTGCACTTTTGTCCTTGGTATAATGTAATCTTTAGAAGTAAGTTGCCGATTCTTTATTCCCACTTATGCATTACTCCTCCAATTACTCGGCCTTGCTTCTCTTTTATATCTACCTCATATGCATTAGCTATTGCCAAATCGGTAACGGTAGCAACATTCTTGGACGCGCATGGCTGCAATATCTTGCTCAGTATAATTGTCGGTTACCCAACCCACTTTGGAGGCACTACAATGCATTACGTAGGGCTAGACTAATTCAGACCGCAACATAATGGGTTAGGCTAATCACCCATATTAGATTGTGCTCAAGTGGGACAGAAAGGCCTCCTCCTCTGACCTGACTTTACATCCTGTTATTAATTTCAGTCTGGTTACTACTTCATTTGCCAACTCAAATCAATCCAACAGAAGCCATGCAACGTAAATTGTGGCTCTTTACTCCGATTCACGGATTCGAAGAATCGGTGTGCATGTGGAAGAAATGAATCACCTGGTAACTGACATTGAAGCAGTAAACTGTGAGATAATTTGTGCAGATCAAAACGCTGTCATGCTTATTCCCTATTTTGCTTTCTTAAATGAGTTAACGGAATGCCGAAATTTGCTTTTTACGACATAATTTAAAACTGGTTAAGGCAAATCAGCTGCTTTAATCGTATCTACGCAGTCTTAAGCGAAATATTTTGGCTTTCGATCCCATGCTGTGGCATGACCTTTAACTATTTAATTCCAGTTCTTCGCACCCTATGTCTTCCAGGCTGAGTTTTAAACCAGTAAGCATCTGAGTTCTCTATGGAATTTTCTTGCTTAAAGGATCCATTCAGTGAAGCGTGTGGTCAACTTTATTAGGCTTTCTCATTATGAAGTCCGCAGCAACGTGCTAGCTACCCACAGGTGCCACATGAACACAAATGCTTAAGGCTCAATTTGAGATACGGGGAAATGTGCCCCTTTGTGCCAGTAATGCGCCATCGATGATTCTGCGCACATCTGAATAAGTTGTCATTCATTGGGCTGCTTAGCTGTTGCTATTATGGAGCAGCCGATACTCTTTTTGAAAATTAAGTCCCAATGCATTGTCCACATTAATGCGAATTCAGGCTAGACACTGTAACAACATGCAATGCTTAGCGTATCACATTTTACGCATTTATGGGCACCATTAACGGGTGAATAAAAGGACATTTTGGAGTGTTTTAAAGCTATGCACCACCGCTTTAACAATCTTCTCCATAATACAAATGTCATTTTTTGGATTCTGTTGCCTTAACGAATCTCCGAAAATTGCTAATAATGATATCACATGTCATGTTAGGAGCCGGGGGCATAGTTGAAAAACAAACTGGACAGACTGATCATTTGGACTGTGTCATGCAACGATTTGACGGCTGCTGACGTAGATGCAGCGTCCCGAGACTTCCTTGAAGGTGAATAAGGCACAGCACTAGGACAAAATACATATATTCTGCAAACAGAGGGATTGGGGCTGCTGGCATGGTCCAGAGGCCAGCCAACCGGTGAGCACAACATAGTTACCCAAGTGACCGAAACCGGGAGTTCGAACACGCATAGTATTACAGTGGACTTTACGGTCTACAGTATCTAACAGTCTGCTGGTACAGATCAGGGTGAGCTATATAAGTTCATATTTTGCATGCATACATGACAACGCAAGATTTTAGCTTTCCACATTTCCAGAGGTGATTACTTTGGTCTGGTGCCAAGGTAGCAAAAAAACATTAACACTGTAACTTTTCTGCTTACGTTTTAGTGAGACACAAAAGCTTGGTTCGAGGTCGTGAGTTTACTAGTCATGGGTCTAATCAGTGACTTGCCATCACCAAAAACATCACCTGAACTAGTTCAAGATGTAGTATATATCACTTCATCCAAGCATGAAAAATTGTGCAAAGTTGAGGAATTCTAAGGTAGGAAGGTACTTTTAGTGACTTTTCACTGAATTAAATGGGTAAGTAGAATGCATTACTCAAAGGCAGTCACAAGTTTAAGCAAAGGCTTAGTGCCACTTAAAAATATCACAATAATTTTGGTGGATGGCGGTAACCACGAACGTGCAGCTAAAGGTACTACGCACACGAAAAGTACACGGATTAATTGGAGACAATGAAAAGGGTGTAAAAGCAGACACGTCTCAGCAGGCAAGTCAGTTCTAAATAAAGCAAAGAGACGGGTAAAGAAATGGAATCTGGGAGCTGGCCATGTTCGTATCTGTGGAAGCGCGTACTGTGAACTGAGTTCGTAATTTTGCTTAGCACTCAAAGCCATGCAACTCGTCAGTTCAGGCCACTTCTAATTAATACCGGTAGCTGAGTGAAGCACAAATTAATTTTCATGAAAATAGAAGGCGAATGCAGTGCTATGAAATTATGATGCCTTATCGGACCTTCCTTCCAACCAGATGCTCTCACAGGCAACACCAATGCCAATATCGACTATGCCATCGGCCCACGAGCCGTCCTAAAAATACTACGAAAATTCGAAGGTTGCATATTTGAAGAGCGTTCCAATTTGCATCGTTAGAA
>LWMJ02001127.1:0-19112 GCA_001693035.2 Taenia asiatica | reverse complement strand
TTCTATAGTGGGACGGAATTCTTTTGCAGCCAAATTTGAATGAGTTATATGCCCTCTTTATTTAGCGTCACTGAGACACTGCGCAAATCATTTGGAAGGTTCTGAAGCCAAAATGTTTCATCCTACCTACCAATGCATATTTTGGGGTAGCAAGTGCTAAAAACCACTGCTTCCATATTTTGGATGATAACTTCCTTACTTAAACTCTACGGCAATAACCATATTCATCTGACAACCAGCCTCGCGCTATCTTTGTACATCATGACAGATAAGTTATCTCCACAAGTATTTGCATACCTCTTCTTTCAGGTTAATTGGGACAGCGGATCACTGATTTCTGCTAGACAGCTTTCGATATAGTTCCAGTGTATAATAACTGTCTCTTCTAATCAAGTCCTTAGCCCTTTGGTCCGAATTAATGTTGCTTTACTGGTTACGTACGGAAGCTTGAACCGTTTAACTAGTTATGAGAAGATAAAATATGCTCACACTCAATGACACCCACATTCCTTGCTGATCGTTGTGAAAATCCTCCTCGGAACAATTACCTTAACAGGGTACTCTACTGCTTGCATCTGTGATAGTCAGTAGTGCTTTGTTTTATTCAGTTCACTTGCTGCTTTAAAAGGTTTCTGAGGCTCTATTTAATCCCTGATATAGTAAAGGGTTTAAATTATCCATCCATTTAACTTACTAACCAACCAGAACGGAGAGGTAGTAATCATCGCAAGATCATTGCCATTCAACCTGATACAAAAGGGTCAAAATAGCGATCAGTGTAAAGGTCATTTCTCAAATAAAGCCTTTTATTTGCCATTCTCACTTTCTGTTTGCCCTGATGGTGATCAATATAAGGTTCATTCTCAACTGGATAAACAATTTTGAACTATTTTTCACTGCTACATGCTTTAACGGGACGCTCTTTCCCTCCCATATGTTTTGCTATGTATTCGTGACCACTAAAATCTATATGCAATCCATTTAACTTTGTAGAATGCAATCTACTTCGGTAAAATTGTCGTTTGTTCTGCACTGCTGTCTAAGCCAAATTTAGTGGCACTTAGTTCTGTCTTTTTAGAGGTCGGAACTGGCTTTTCTACGAAACATAGAATGCACTATTTGACATCTCTCTGGAAACTTATAAAGGTAAGATCTCATCTAAGATGTTAAATAGCTAGTTGGAGCCTTTATAAAATTCTGCAAAGCAGTGGCGCACTTGGTATTAATGGAGAGATCTCTACATATCACAAATCGCGCATGTAAGGATGCTTTTGTTGCTAGCGGCAGACCGACCAAGATGGTTGCATTCCTCTTATTAGGGCCATGGAGGGAGAAAACGGAAATTAGAAAATTCATCTTGAACTCAAGCGAAAAAATATACCAGACACAAAGGGAAATGCCTGGTTAATCAGTGTTTTGAAAGTGAAAAAGAAGGAGTTCTGAATTGCTTCACTTAGCAAAAACAATGCACTTGATGATCCCATCCCACGACCAAAGATGGAGGTTTGTTCAAAGAAGCAGTCAGTTATTTGCAACTTGTAGTCAACACCCGGTGAATTGGGCGTGAGTAGATTCGTGGTTAAATGAATGATTCACGCTTCGTCCGTTAGGTCTTGACTAGGGAGCGCCGTACTGATTTGCCCAGTTTAACCTCTAGATAATTAGGAACATAAATGCTGCATCAGCGATGTTAGTGACTTGCAGATTAGAGTGCATTTTACGAGTCGTTAGGCAGTATGTTTGAGAAGGTTAGGCTAAATTTAATTTCAGCTCCTTGTCTTACAGTGTTCTAGCACAATTGTTTGCATAATAACAAGCTCCACTCTTCACAATTCAGTCTAATTACTTGTAGCGAACACCCATTAATTGTTTCTGAGTGGCCAGTCATTGGGATTGTCCAGGAATGACACCATAGGGATGAAACGGCGAAGGGGCAAATTGGACAAATCCTGCCTTAATGAAATTCCCACTTCATACTGCCCATTCACAGATCATCCACCTACCCATGGTGAGAAATGGGAGCGATTTATGCAGTGCTCAGGTTTAAAATGTTAAAGATTTCAGTCGGGTGCTCATTTTAAGCGTTAGAGTTTTAAAATCGAGCTCGAGAATGCAACGAAAGTATTTTTATTCATACAGTACAACCAAACTCACTCCGAATTTATCACAAGATATGCGCACTTCGCCATAGACTTGAGCGCTAATGAGTGTAGTACCTAGTAGACGAATGTCGCTTGTGGTTACGGAAAAAAGGACAGCAATGTGTAGTAGTCGAATCGGAACGTGATTTAAACCATGTAAAGCTGGCGCCTTTTAACTAAAGGCTGACATTATTTGCTACAGCAAAATCTTGTTTTAACAAAGCGGTCGTGTGACCGAAGAAAGTGACCGAAGGAAGTGACCGAAGGAAGTGACCGAATCGTGTTTAAATTAGCTAAATATGAGCTTTTCATAGTGAGAATAATGGAGACGATGCTAATGTTAACTTTATTAAAACAGGACAATATTACAAGTATTTGTTTGAATTGGTGCAAGAATACCTCGAACAAATTGAGCACCAAAGGTTCAGAAAAGGCGACGAATTCGGAATTTGAAGGGATAAAGGGAAGTTCCATGATAGGCGTTTAACAATACATCAGGTAAAAATGCGTCAATCTCCCGTTCATATGTCCTATGGAATTAAAAGTCACAACGTTAATCCAAACTGATCAGTAGAATGCTATTTTGCCAAGCTAGAAACGCTTTGGTAAATGTAAAAATCCTAAATGCGAGAAATGGTTACGTGGATAGTAGCCCATAGAAAAAGAAGTAAATACCGCTTATAGTGCTGCACGGACACAGGGTTATCTTCAGTGATTGATGCAACCCATGAAACAAACGAAGAATAAAAGATTGTATTCCTTAAAGAGCTATGCGTTTCCCACTTATGATCATGCTACATATCAGTCGCCAATAACTACATCGCCTCTTCCACCATACACGTAGATCGGTCAAAATAGCACCGAAACCACTGTGCTCACGGTCGCATATTTTGCGCCGGTCGTCACATCTCCACTCACTGAGTGTTGTGAAGACCAACCTCTGCACGGTTGATGGCGGGATAAATTACCTACCGCCGAGAGGACATTTGATGCCAATGGATTATTTTCTTTCAAAGTAAGTACAAATGGAACACAGACGGGCCGCATTTAGTGGTTTGGCACAGTTTGATATCAGTTTGTGCTCTGCGAGCTGTACGCTGGCAAGGCCAGTTACCATCCATAGAATTGTTTGCTGGATTTCTAATTATCCTTCACGTGTAAGAGGAAAATATCATGCTCGACATCACCTGAAATAGCCAAATTAAGAGAGCATTGCTGGAGATCGGCAAGCACGAGTGCAGAAATAAGGGTGTGGTGAATACGAACATCACGCGGAACGATTGGAGACAGGGCGACTAGTATATAAGCGGACACACCTCAGCACATAAGTCAGTTTGAAAGGAAGCAGAGACAGTCAGGGAAATGGAGTGTAAAAGTTGGCCGTGTTCGTATCCGTGGAAGTGGGCACCGTGGGACGAGGCTGTGAAGGGCTCACAATATGGTCAGAAGTTGGCATTGTGGTCTGTGCAGAAGCCAAAATGTTGGGCGCCGTGTGCATAGCCGCGTGAGCAGAAGCTGCAATGTTGGACGCCATGTGCGTGGTCGTATGAGATAGTGCCACAATGCGCGCAGCCGTGCGGATGGTCGCAGCAATGTTGGTGAACTGCAATCGCGATCGGGGTTGTGCTCACACCGACGCTTGATGCCATAGAGGTGGAGGAGCTAGCTCTCCTCCACTTCTATTTTGCTTCAAACGCGTAGCGCATGCTGTCATTCCCGAGTATAGCCTGCAACTGCCTCAAAAATTAATAAACATTTCTACCTTTATCCATACAAGTCCCCCTATTGATTTTTCTATTGAAGAGTATAGGGGATGCATTAGCAAACCATAGCTGCCATATTGTTTTCGCCGTTTGTTGGGCTCGAATGCTTTGAACATCGGCCATTACGCATTAAGTCCCTTTGTTATTTCTGTTCAGCAGACTTCAGAACACTCCATTCATATACTGGGAAACATTGTTCGGCTATATTTAGAATGGATTGCGTAAAGTGAAAGCATGTGTGATGCTCTAGACTGTTTAGCTTGCAGCGGATTAGACTAGCACCGTATTATTCGCAGCTTGTTCTACCACACACGGCATAGCCTTTACACCTTGCACCTAGGTTCCGAATCCTGTATGCTGCTTGGACTGTAGAACACATTCGTGGTGCTAAGGGGCATTAACAAAAAGGAAGTATGCAATTGCCAATTTTTTATCATCGTTGCATACAATCCGTACCATTTTGCTTCATTTATAGAAGGTCGAGCAGCTTTTACTATGAGATCCTCCTACTGAGCTCTCTACGTGAACCCCTGTATCCGCTTTCGAAAATAGGAGCAAGCTGATGTTACTAGTAAAGCAGATTGGAAGATCCCCAGCTTTTATGTCTTAAGTAGACACTATACATCTTGCTTTGTAGAGTGGATGGGAAGCTTCCACATTTCATGCCTTGCCTCGCAGGAAGTAAAACTAAAATGTGAGCATTCTGCACCGATCGCATTCCCATTTTACCCAGATTTAAGACAGTTTTTCCGTAATTGATACATATGAACGTCTCTAATGTTCTCCACTCAGCACTGGTAAGTGAAGTAGGAAGCCAAATGAAGCTGACACAATTAAAATTTGTTTCCATTGACAAACCTACTCCACTGATGCGTAATTTTAATTGACACCGATCATTAGATGCAATTCTGATGCATCTCTACATAACAAATAGTGTGTTAGATGTATTAGTGTGCCATCAATGGGTTTCTACTTTTAAGAGAAATTGCTTTTTGCGATTTATTGTGTTTTTATAAAGCACATGTGCAAAAAAAATTTCTGACGTACGGGTGTTGACTTTACACTAGAAAATTACAACTCCATTTCGGGAATGGGAGCCGAGGAGAGGGATGTATATACCAGCCCTCTCACACCGCTACCCATCTTGTTGCATCCTTCCTTCAAGAAGGACATGCACCAGAAATAGAAGACACTTGCCTTGGAGCCACGATGATGCTAAGAAGCATTGCGCAAAACTGACGAGACGTACGCAACAATGCCTAATCCCAAGGAAACTGCTCATTTGCAACCCATCCTAACTACGATTGCAGGATAGCTTAGCGTTTAATTCAAGCGTGGAGCTCGATCACTCACTGTTTTTATAGGAGCTTCATAGAACAGATATCAACTCCCTCCTAGAACTGCGTTAGCAGGCTATAAGGAACCGGCGGGTGGTGCCTCTAGGCGCCATCATCGTTATCAATCCTATTTAGTGATTCCACCGCAACTTGGAATATCATTTCTCATTATTTTGGTACCACTTTGAATTGTACTTGTGATTACCAAATGTATGAGCACTTCGTTATGCCTGGTTGGCATAATGGAAAGAGGGGTGTGCGTCGGGAAGATATTCACTTAATTCGAAGTTGGCGAGGTTAGCTGCAGCACCTTAACTGGGTACCGGCTGCGCTGTGAAATGCTTGTCTTCGAGGAGGAGCAATCTGAGGGCAGTGGAAGCAAAAAACAGCCTTTCACTCTCGACGTAATGCTGTCGGCAAACGGTTCTTTCCTGAAGAGTGTGGGTATTGTCATGCCAAATATGTGCGTTTCTGTTGCAGACGCCAAATTCCTTGTCGTGGAAGCAGTTTCCAATACGAAAGGAAACCTGACAGTTGCGTGAGTTCTCTTACTTCCGCGTTGTTTCTTAATCGTAATTGCTACGAGTCGTTTGCGTGTTGACGGATTGATGAATACAGTAAAAGAGCCGAAATTTGACACCATCACGGCAAATTAAAAAGCATTTAATGACAAAGGGGAGCCGAAAATTCATCGGTGGCTTATTCACTTGCGCATGCATTTTCCTTGCATCTATCGTACTTGCAAAATCCCAATGAATGAATTTAAAGGTTGTAGGCTATAAAACTTGCGACTGCCGATGTGTTCACATCCTCTTAAATTGATTAAATGGGCCAAAGCCGAACAGCTTGTAATCCTTCATGAAGATGGCCCTCTCCCATTTCATAATCAGCCAAACAATGGAACAGGTCAAGTAAGGGGATGAACAAATCATTTAATTAATCAGTCAAACAAAGCCAATCAGTCAATCGTTCAGTCAAGTAGTAGAATCATTGTTCGATGGATTAGTTGGGAAATCGGGAGATCGATAAGTGGGATTGGGATTGAGGACAACAGTGGCAGTAGCAGCACAAGGAAAATAGGTGGTGGAGACGCCTCCCCAGTCGTTTGAACCACTAGAGTGGAAGAAGAGTGGGAGGAGAAGGAGGGGGAATGCTCCCTTGGGTAGGAAAGACGTTAGCATGGTGAGCAAGAGGAGGTAATGAGGAATGCAAGCGTACTGAAGGGGGAGGACGACTCGGAGGAAGTAAGTGGTGGGCTAGGAGGAGAGAAGCGCAGCAAATGAGCTCTCAATTGAAGCAATAAGACAAACACAGAATGGCTGGCTAACTGACTTGGTTTAACGTGCACTGGCACAAATGGTAGAGTCACTTATCAGAGTAGGTAAACTTGCAATGTGCCTGGCATATTTCCTCCTGCAGTCTGCTCATCATATTCACATTCCCCACTCCTGCTCCTTATCTCTTCAAGTCTGGCTCGACCATTGTCATCTCCCACGTGCTTGGCAGCTCGTCATTGTGGTGAGCGACGACGTCGCGGAAGAGTTGGATACCAGCTGGGAGGGTGGCAAGTGCCACCATTCCTCCAAATACAAGCGCAATATGCTTCGGAAACTTACTAAAAATGGGAACATTTATGAGATTTAAGGACCGTTTTTGCTGTCATCCGCTTCTATAGAACTGTTCTTTTCTCTAAACTGTTTTTGGGGTCCTGTGTAGCATGAACGAGGCACAAGCAGCTCGCCAACTTGGCCGAGTTGACCGCATCCACGCATTTTTTTCGTACACTTTCATCAAAATCACTGTGATTATCAGGCTTCATGCTCGGCCTTTGCAATTTTAGCCGTCAGTCTGTTGGTGCTGCTTCTATTTGCATTCAGTAAAGATTTAAAAGATGAGAATGGAGATGGTTGGTAAAAGGAGAAGGTTAAGGCACCTTTATTGGGGAAGGGCGTTTACCGCGTTTGTTCCGAATGCCTCCAAGCAATTTTGAAGGAGCGTCTGCCCATTTTTGTTTGACATCTGCACTTGCAGACATAAACTGCGTTCACCGTCGTTTCGTACGACACACACATGGGTTCCTTTCTACCTGCTCTTTAAGCACCACTCGTGCACATGTATCACCTCTCCGAAGAACTTGTTTCACCATCTAGTCTGAGTAATTCTGCTATTAACACGGCAAATGATTACAAGTGCAGCGCTTGAAGAGCGGACATGTTCATTAACTGGGCAATTTCTTTATATTGCTACCTTAAATAATTACTTCTTTCTGCATGGCCGACAACGCTTGCGGCAGTAAGTAATCCCAACCCACTTTTTCCCACCGAACTTTCTCGTGGTCCATCTTTTCGAAAGGAAGGAAGGGTTATGTGGTAGTTCTACAAGTAACTCGTAGGATACAAAAAGATGATACATCCACTTAACACTGTAATATCTTGGGGCTACAGCGTAGAATTTGAGCCCCGAACATATAGTAACACTATGAAACGAGCTCGTGAGTGGGTGGTCGGTGACGGCGGTTGACAAATCATGAAGTGAAGTCAAGTCAGCATCTTGTGTTGTGCCAGCTGTATCAATTATAGCCAAAAATTCAAGGTTTGAATGCTCACTAAAACATTAACATCAGACGCATGCCTTGTCTTGCGAAGGTGAGCTCAAAACACAAGTGCTGTGGGTGCGTCAAGCACTGAGTGCATCAGCACTAGTACCTGATACACTCGAGACAATCTCACGTGATACATATTTCCATTCTGCGAATTCGGTCCAGATCACTTCCATCACGTCCACCTGGAAGCCGACCATTGTTCCCGCGATAATAGTAAAGGCCTTGTAAAATATGCTCAATTGTGCACAATGCAATTGCCAAGGACAATTCGCACCTGCAGTATATTTACGAGTTACAGCAAAGAGGAAGTAGAGGAGTGCATGTACACAGTTGTAGTTGCCGTCTCCCACCACTGCTGCTACCATCCTTACAGCTGCGCACATTGTGGCACCACCACAGACGATCATGCACACTGTTCACCAAATTGTGAGCTCTTTACAATCCGAGCACATGGTGTCCATTTCTACGGACTCGAGCATGGCCAAATCCGATTCCCATTTCCTCAACTAATCCTCCAATTTTATTGAAATGGACTTGGGTGCTGAGGCTCGCCTGCTTGCATACTCTTCCCACTGTCTCTAATTACTCCAAGTGATGTCCTCGCTCTTTGCACTCCTCATTTCACATTCGTGCTTGACGCACTCCACCAACACCCTCGTGATGGGACTCGACCACAAGCTTGTGATCAGGCATGTGATTGCCTTAGCATAATGCACTCCATTTGAGCATTAATGCTAATGAGAGGTCAGGCAAACGGTGACTGACCTTGCATGAAACTGCACCCAAACCAGTAAACCCGGTTAACGTATGTTATGATAGGCATTGTGTGGAAAGGCGATGACCAGTTGCTGTCCAAACCTTATTCGGCTGCCTAAGAGTTTTCTAACTACCAACTCTGTTTAGGCTGTTCTTCATAGCATCGGCTACGTGCATTGTGATGGTCGATGTAAAATGCATGAGGGTAAGCACCACTATCGCGATCTCCTTTTCGACTGCAGAACGTTCTGGCAGTATTTACGGCCTCTTAGATCTTAACTCCCACAATTATCATTCTCCGTTCTTTATAACAGGACTTACGACATCCTCATCAATGACTTGACTTGCCGCAAGTTCCATGTTGAAATTCTGCCTGAATACGAAGCAGCTTTGTCGACTCACCTTAACGGAGAGCTAAAATAAACGCCAGCAAAGCAGAAAGTAGGAAATTCTACTGTTCAATAAGGTCGGTTATGAACATATAATCAAACTGAATCCCAATGCATCGGCGATGAACACGGGTATCGAAGGTTTTGATTTCCAACAAAGCCAAGTGTGGTCTATTTTTAGATCTGTAAGCGTTTAGGAAAGTCAAACAGAGTTTTCAGCAGTCTACTGCCAAGTTAAAGTAAACAGCCTCATTCAATTACAGCAGAAATGAATTTTTGCGATTATGTAGCTCTTCAGCCTATTCGGAGAGCATTCAATCTATGGGAAATTTAGAAAAGCGCAAATAGGTAAAATGTGGAAGAAACTTATAGTTAGCAGTAATTCTGCATGTGTCAAGTTTGGATTTAGGGCGCTGGCAAACCTTGACCGGCAATTTGCCCACTTCGACGATGGATGCCTGGCCAGCAGTGAAGGCGTCAATTATCCTTCACGTCTGCCACGCGTCCTTAAGGTTTGCGCGCTAAGTTGCTGTATAACTCAGCTGGACGCGGAAGGAAATGCGAGGTGAAAATAAACGAGACATTTTATTGGGCTAGGATTGCTCCAGGCTCTACACTACTTTAGCAAACCATCTTTGGCTTGTCAGTCAATGTGGCATGAGTGTGAATGCTGTTCCTTGACATTCCGATAGCACTCAATAATGTTGGGGAAGATTGGCAGCTTAACGCAAATGCTGTACTCTAGTGTTAACTGCTTTTGCATGTCAAGATGACTCAATTCGATGGATGTGCTACAGCAGGCAATTTTGCAAAGGACGATTAGCAGAAATCACCAAAAACATTTTATCTGTAACGCAATTAGCAAAATGATAGCCACCCTCTAAAAGTGCAGTGTTTTGAGACATCTGTGTGTGCGGCATTATTGCCAAGCATTGTGGACTCTTAGATGCACTAAAATGAGCAACACTCAAGAGCTTGGGAGGAGCTGTAGCTATGCTAAAATACACAAGCGGGGAGCGGTTGTAAACATAACAGTTGTATTTGCCGTCGCAGAGAATCGAACACTCGCTCCTTGGTTTAAGAGATTAGTGCTTCAACTCTGAGTGCGCCAAGAAGTCGACGTGCGAAATCGCCTCTTTAGTTCCACCCCCGGCCTCCACAGTCATGCATCGTTTCATCACTTCAGCTTACTTTATGCCATTATCACGCGCGTTATCACCTTATTCAACGCTTACTTTCTGCTCAACATCCCATGCTTTAGATCATCCACCTGCTATGCCAAGAATTGTAGAAGTACTTTGAACAAGAGAAAAGGTGCTGACCAACTTACGCTGGCACCAGCTTTCAAAGAACGTGCACATATTCAACGTACATCGAGTGTACCTGCATTCCTAACAGTAGGGACTTCTGGTCCGAAGTCCGTGTATCTTTGTTGTATCACCATTCGGATTGTCAAAACGCCTTCCGTCTAGTCCACCTTACCACTTAACCAGCAAACTTTTATTCTGGTTGAGGCTACTGTCCCTACATACAATGTCGTTTAAAAATTTTGCCTCTTACGGAAGTCCACCTTCTAAGCAAATTTGTATTGCTGAGTAACATTCGTTTTGCAAGTTCTCTTGCAGTTCGTTAGGTACAACGATTTTTTGCTCATCACGGTATGCAATACGCATTTTCAAACGTCAAAACCGCAATTGTTTGCGCATTACAGCAGAGTCACCCGATCCTCTGTAAACCATAGTGTCATGCCGCGAAGACAGAATAATCCAGCTGGAACTGCTTGTTAGATTCCGTGACCTACACTTGCGATGAATGAGAGGGAACAACTCACGGGCATGTTGAAGTTGACCTCGGTGTGAATCGCCTTTGGGCGTTCCTAAAACCAACATTTCATTCTTTTGCACCAACCAATGGCAGTGCTTTTGAGTGAAACAATTTGCACGTGGTGGAAAGATTTTACCAACAAAATTGATCCTCGAGGCAGTATGTGCAGCCAGAAAGTCATAAAAATTGCTACCCAAGGCGGCAGCGTAGTGTGAAATGGGATTGTGATTGCGAGTGCGCTGCAGAACACGTGGATGAGCGGTAAGGGAATTGAGCCCACAACACTCACTATAGCAGCCACAGCGACACGGTTTATTGCGTTTATAGCCGGTTGAGAATTGTTAGGGACGCAGATGTTGCAGTTAATCCACATTTTTATGCGAGCAAAATAAAGAAGCCTTAAAATGAAATTTTTTGGATGGTTTGCGCATCATGTGGCCTTTGTCGCCAATAGATCTTTGCGGAATACGGAGCTGGAGTAGTTGTTGAAGAAGGAAATCATTCTTCCACCCTTCAGATGTGAAACACCAGCAATTCTCTTACGCATACCACATGCACTTCTTTGACACCTCTAACGTTTGTCATAAATAGCAGAAATCAGAATGGAAGTCCTTTAAATTCGGGTTCATTCACCGTTGCCACCATTTTAGCCTCTCATGACTCCTTTGAAACCAAAAGAATACCTGATGCTCGGACAAAAAATACATACGTCCAGTAAAAAGGTTAGTGGAACCACTGGCATGACCTAGAGTCCATCCTACCCCTCCAAGGCAATGAGGCTGACCAAATGACCATATCAAACTAAGAACGAAACAAAACAATGAAACTGTGCGGTAGATGAGTCGCTTACGAATATCAGACCGTGAGTGAATTTGTTATGAGCATCTGACCGTGGCCTTTTTGGCCAAACAAACTGAGAATCAGTGTTGGAATTGACTACACAAAAACTAACTGCAGCGCGGGTGGATGAAAGGTAAAAAATTGGGCTAGCATAGACAGATTAAAGGAAGAAATTCTGCAATATAATCAAATGAGCATTTTCATTTGCAATGCAAGAGGACTCGTTATAAGGTTTTGCTGCATTTTTTGGCTGTGTACATCTGTCTAATGTACATGTCGATTGAGGCAGACAAGTTGTTGTAGGTCAATTTATTGAACTCATTTGGCTGCTTAAACGGAAGATAGGTTTATTTACGTGGCATTACTGATTTTCACTCCAAATATTGTTACAATTTTCTGCGACTATCTCATCATCCTGATACCTCAGACGAAAGCCAATTTACTGCGCTTCTCACCGCCTAGCCCATCATCCACTTCCTCAAACTGTCTTAAGTCCTTCAGTAAGTGTGCAGCTTTACACGCCTCCCTCCACTCCTTCCTCCCTCCCGTTCATTTTGCTAACACCTTTTCCACTCACAAGAACATGCCTTGCCCTGCTGTACCTCACCATCCTCCCCTTCTCCCATTCTAGTTTTCAAACGACTGAGGAGACGTCTCCGCTAACTACTTTCCTCCCGCTGCTACCGTCGCTGTTCTCAACGCATACCTCGCTGATCAATCCCCAATTCAATGACTGGTCCGTCAACAAATGATCCGACTATCTGTATTACTAATCTCTTAATTGAGTGATTTATCTGCTGGCCACTTGATTGATTCACCAACCCCTTACTTTTTCACTTTCGTTTAAACTACTTTATTGTTTGGCTGATTGCAAACAAAGTGATTTTATGTTTCAACCAGCAGCCGCACTAAACCATTGGTGATCGATCTGAGCAGAAGAAGAAGCAGTGCCACAGCGTTTTTCCTAAAATGCCCACCAGACTAGCATTGTCCTTTGGCCCACCAGCCATAAAGGTGGGCGTCGTATTTTTTTTTCCTCGCTTCTCCCCCTGTCTTCTTCGGTTGTACGGAAATCTGTAGCTGGCGCGGTCAACTAATGAATGATTTACTTCCGATTTTGATGGTTAGTGCTGACACACATTTTTCACATCTTAAATCCCTTCTCAGGGCTAGGTAGTAACATGTGGCCTCTGAACAAGTCAAGACACACACAAGTGTGGAGACTTTGCTTTAAGATGCACTCACCACCCGCACCTACAATCAGCTGCGACCCATTTGCAGCCAAATGCGCCACAAAATATGTCACGTAGTCACATAAATGAGCTACGACCAACAGTACTTTAATTTGCAATCAAACATCTCCATCACTGGTTCATACGTGCTCAACACAGAGCCTTCAGCCATTCCCGGCCCCCAAGAGGACTAGAGCAGGCACATTTTTCCACATACTGATGACCCACTCGGTGAAAGGGAATAGGTGGCCCATCAACAACACCAGTTATTTGCCAAGCTATCGATGCATCAAATAATACCCTTCTCCTCTTCCAGCGCCGTCCTCCGTGCTGCGTGGCACCCATATAACGACAAGCCCAAACAACTGCCTTAGGTGGCAGCAACACTCAGTACCACTAAGGAACGCCACGAGGTGAGGTTTGTGTGCTGATTCAAGACATTTTAAAAAAAATTACAGATCTTTGAGCAGCCACTCCTTTGTTTCTAGGCCTACCTCAAACACCAACTCATGTCAGAGCGAAACTTACGATTAGGTGATTTCTGAGGCAACACAACACGTTTCACAGAGATAATTCTAAAGCGGAACAATGGTCTCGAAATCAATGAACGATCCAGTTGCGAAGTGTCTCACACTCTCGATTTTTCTTTTATCAATACGGAAACTGTATCTATAAAAATAACGCCCCTATCAATATACATAAAACAATGAATGGACCTACAGAGGGGTGGTAGAGGCACGTTGTCATACACTACCGAACATTAAATCTTTAACTACATTTGGACACAGCAAGTCATAAAATGCAACCCATTCTTACCTGAGAAATATAATGAGCAATAGCGAAGGCGAGATCCGCATTCAGGGCTGTTAGGTGGTACCTCCATGCTTAGCTGATAATGCTCCACTAGAAGTATGCATGCCTGCCAAAATAAGAGCTAAAGTGCAGTGCGTGCCAGTTAAAGCCAATGATTACACAAATTCTCCAGTTTACATACCAACGGATCCTACCTGGCTGAACTCCGAGCGTACTCAGAACCACAAGAGAACCAGCACGAAGCTGAAAAATTAACTCAACCGCGTAATAGCTGTTCAGCGTAATAATTAAATGCCGTTAGGCTTTGTAGTTATTAATTGGACATTATGTTCCAAAAGTAGCTTACTTTGGCTTTGACATAGAGCGAAGCGAATTCAGTGTTCGAACTCAACTATTCCACTAAAAATATATAAGTATTTGTATGAACGTTTAACATAATAACAAACTATAGCAGAACAACTAAAATCATGCATTCAAATGCAGTGCCAAAAAAAACACCTAAAAGGGATAGGTTTGCCATTGAGCATATTAGATATGTAATGCTTAGTTCAATTACCCACATAGGATTGGCCACTTTTCTCATAAAGTGAACTCGATGGAAATTGCGCTTCACTGCCATCCAGAATTCTAGTCCCTTGGCATAAATTAGATCGCATTTTAGGCTATACGTGAAGCATAGGGTTATGCTTGCCCGCTTGTTTTGCGCGTGTATTTACTAGTTTCGATGGTGCTTGCATAAATTAGAAAAACTATCTCTTGATCGCCCTTTCTTTCTCGCATGGTGTTTGTAAGTACATTCACGTTTGTCCAAGGTGCTTGAAACTGTCAAGCCCAGACGCATCGCCGTAAGTCTACCTCCGAACGGGGATGCCTTCTGCAGAAATTGGTGTCTGCGCTGTTTTCTCAGTGACCACGTACTGAATTTTGTCTGCTCATCAGAAGTGGTTGGCAGGGAGGGGCTCCAAGCTATTATGCAAATCCTCTACCAGATCAGATAGTAAAATCGGGAATAGTGGCCACTGGTTTTGCAGTGCTTGCTAAATGTGGAACGGTGCATTTCGAGTCTTTTGCTTGCTGGGAGTGCCATGTTGTAAAAGTCAGCGTGATTGGGCAGTGCAAATTACAAACAAGTCTTGACGGCAACTGCAGCTATTTCTTTAACGTTTCCTCCAGCCCGCAAAAAAGTAAAAGTAGATAANCGTATTGTAGAGTAAAAAAATGGATTTGAGTAGGCGCTGTAGTAGCGGTCACGTCATGAATCTTTTGTGTTTACTGCAGCAAGTGGGCGTGCAAAAAAAGCCATTCAGTATTTAAGGGGCCTAGTAACAAACATTAAAATAACACTGCACTTGCTATCTGCTAGGTTCTCGATCTTTTGCAACGAATAAAGCCCCCGTTATTGGGAAACAAAGGTTCCGAAATGCACACAGCGACGTTTGTTAGCTCGTCTGCACTTAATATCATGCCATTTTCTGTACGTTTATGAAATCGTCTAGTCTACTTTTCTGCACTTTATGGCTTCACCAACTACAAACTCGCTACTTTGGCAGTCTGACTGGCGAATACAGTGGTTAAGATAGGCCATTTTTGTCTCAGTGGACAAACAGGCTGGACATTGCAACTGCAGCTATTTCTTTAACGTTTCCTCCAGCCCGCAAAAAAGTAAAAGTAGATAAATAGATGGGCAAGCATAAGAGGCGCCTATTCGTTGGAACATATTCAATGACTGTCAAGCACTAGGAAGTTTATATCTTTTCTTAAATTACGTCCCATTACTCAAAGTCCAGCGTCACCAAAGGAACAAAACAACACAAAAACTACCAAAACCAACTTAACTTACTGCATAACGTATTGTAGAGTAAAAAAATGGATTTGAGTAGGCGCTGTAGTAGCGGTCACGTCATGAATCTTTTGTGTTTACTGCAGCAAGTGGGCGTGCAAAAAAAGCCATTCAGTATTTAAGGGGCCTAGTAACAAACATTAAAATAACACTGCACTTGCTATCTGCTAGGTTCTCGATCTTTTGCAACGAATAAAGCCCCCGTTATTGGGAAACAAAGGTTCCGAAATGCACACAGCGACGTTTGTTAGCTCGTCTGCACTTAACATCATGCCATTTTCTGTACGCTTATGAAAGCGTCCAGTCTACTTTTCTGCACTTTATGGCTTCACCAACTACAAACTCGCTACTTTGGCAGTCTGACTGGCGAATACAGTGGTTAAGATAGGCCATTTTTGTCTCAGTGGACAAACAGGCTGGACATTTAGCATGTGCTAGTTTCTAATTCTGTATAATGGTCTCTAGTTAAGACAGCAACAGGTTTCAGCACTGTCTTTAGGCTCAATACTCGAAAACCGATTGATTTTGCACAATCTTCCCTTGAGGCCATTCTACTTGAAGGGCTGTAAGCAGATGTGGCTTTGGGCTTACCGTTAGTAATATGAAACCGCACACGTTTGAAGTTGCTTACTACTTGATACGCCAGAGGCTTTTTATAACCAAGTCATCTAGACTGATATCGGGGTTCTGATAACATTGAACGCGTTGCAGCTATGAAGACGAGACCATCCCACTATCCAGATACCCATCAACCACTCCTTTTGTGTCATGTTTCCACCCTACTGTACGTTTGCTTACAGTCAAAAGCAAAAGGTGAAAGCTATGTCAACTGCCGGCCGCCTCAGCTTAATAGTGTGGATTAATTTCTCTATCTTTTCTCCGCCTTGATAATTAAACCCGATTAATCGGTGATGTTTGGCGATGAAATAGAAGCACGGAATCACTGGTACTAAATTGAAAAGCTGATATTGCATCTCTGTGGTGAGACTTTTAATTAGGTGCCTTGTGCTTTGGACTCCGTATGCCTGCACCATGGCAAACTGATCAACGTAGAAAAACACGCATTTTCCATTGTTATACAGATTAAAGAGGCCACCTTCGAAATAGCTATTGAACCATATGTGCACCAAGTTCAAATAAAAACTAAGATGAACCTAGCATTATCTCACTTAAACTACGTGTTTATGCAATAGACGCCCTAATAAATCTAATATCTACCAATTAGGAGGGACTTCGCATTTCTAGGCCTTCAGAGGTACAATTGGACTCGCAAGCCAAGGTTGCCGAGAAATGTTATCATCACTTTTTACTACACGCCAATCAGATGACACTCACCCTCTACGCTGGCCTAAAAAATGACATGTCTGCCGATATTTGTAAAGGGGCACATAGCAACTCGCAACACCCACCGCAAAAGTGAAATGCCGCCTGTCCTTGATATCGTTCGCAGTTTGGACTAAAGCTTACGAGGTGAATCTTTAATGTGACTGCTACTTAAGGAATCATGTAAAAAATTTTTCCCAAGTCTTTTAAACAAAATGGGGTTTAAAGGCATTATAAGCCGTCAAATTCGCGCCAGCCTTATGCTTCTCGGTGTCAGTGAACCTAGAGCACCAGTGCAAATGGCAATTCCGATGTTGTTGCAATACCACTTTTAACTCAAAATAAGCAGATAATTGCTTCGCAATCGCTTCAGCAAAGGCTATCTAGTATGAACTGACGCTCTTTAGAGGAATGGAGGAAAAGGCTCTTTGACTGGAGTTTGCCAGTGCCATTCGCATCGTCCAGAGTATTCAGAGAGTTCAAAAGTCCTTTACATGCATGAACTAGTTGTTGACAAGTGCTTGTGCTTCTGGATCTATCCATATTCCTTCTACTGATTATTTGCGAGGATTATCTCACGGTTGCCATCTAATGTATGCATGCAGGCCCAAGATATTGCCAGGTGGCTTGTCGAATTGCTGTCATAACCAGGCAAAAGACTGGGTTATCTATGGTCCTGCCTTCTGACCGTTAACCCGCAGTGATCTATACTGACGTCGGAGCATTCCGTTTCCTAATGTCAGGTACCTACTGCCAAGTGCCGCGTACTTCATAAAACGATGTGTGATGTCAGTTGCCAATGCGGAAGAAACTGAATTTGCAATTTGCTACTTGTCCTTCAATCTTCGCACTTGACGTTCTCTATTTGACATTTTCTTCAATGCAGCTTTGTTGTGGTTTTAGTCCTCCTGCATGGTTAGTCGTTTGTGTTGCTGCTCCACACCCTACAGCCCGGATCCCGGATGAAGCACCTTTGTTAGATGAGTTTGAGCAAGTAGCAAACGCAACAAATTAGTTGACTTTGGAAATTTAAGTATTTAAGGCAAACTGTCCGCTATTACCAAAAAATAGTGAGGTATCTTAAACTTTGTCTGCATAGAGAGAGGTCATACTGGCAATGGATGATCAGGCACTGACTCGGGTGAAGACCATTCCATTGCACGTTGGTTGCACGTGTAGACATAGCAGATGCTCCAGGATTTGACCGATATCATTTACGACAACCGATTACGAAAAAGAATGCTTGGTGGCCCATCATTATGCGCATGATTATTAACTTGAATTCTACGGCTTCCAACGTTGGCGGCCACTGCATCTGGACCACAAATATCAATGTAGTAGTGACACTTGGTATAAATCGATGCGCAAATATTTGGTTGAACCCTATTAATCCTCCTCAGAATGCCGTCATTATAGCGAAAATTGGGGCGCTGTATTGAATACTGGTCCACTGACAGCGGCTTTGCTGAGCGACATGCCTTGGCCTCGCGAACCGTCACACCCCACCTACACGGTTGTGTGATGGTAAAAGCAGGGGCTTTGACAATGTGGCTTGGGTCATGCACTGTTCTCATAGGCAGGCATGTTTAAACCGGCCGCGACTGATGCGTCATACGCAGCTGGTGAATGGGTGGATTTGCTCACCGTGGGCGTCTTACCTCCACCCACTTTGTCCTCCGCCCATACAAGTAGTACTTGTTGTCACACACCCACCACTCCCATTCGCATGCGCATGCGTGATGTGGACATGATGACAAGCTTTCTCATGCACAGGATGTCTATGTTCTGTCTATTTGAGAGAGCGGCATAAATACACATGGATTGTTTCTTGAGTGTTTCGATTTACCTTTGTTCTTAAACTGGAGTAGTGTAGGGCTGATGTGCTGGTCACTGGCATCCAAATACAAATCTTTTAATAGTCTCTCTAGCCCGTCCGGTGTCATACTGTTCTCTGCTGGCCTTCACCCAATTGAGCTACATATCCAGCCTCACAAGGGGCGTTTTAGGATTGTCGTTATAGTCATTGGCGGACACAGATCCGATTAACATCAGGTTATAGAACTCAGCAGTTCCGACACCCCGGAACGTATTTTTTGGAGTCGCATTCATTCGCCCGCCCAACAGCAGTGGGCAAATGAAGACACGTAAAACAGAATTTTAGCATCGGTGTGCTTAACCGAAGGCCTCAGCCTATCTAAGATAGCAACATTCCATAGGTGCAGAAATGGATGCACCGAAACCATCGGAAGACG
>LWMJ02001126.1:0-15247 GCA_001693035.2 Taenia asiatica | reverse complement strand
AATTTTTGCATGCCTTTTATTGAGATTTCTTTATGCGGTGCGGGTTGATCATGATCCTTTAGCTTTTAGTCACTTGGACTTGGAGGATCCTTGTAAATTGACATTATTTTCGCCTTTCGTTGCTACTGTCAAATTTCTCAATTCGAATGTACCTAACCAAACCTTCGTTTTGGCATCTTTTGTTCTTAAGAAGCCTTGGTGCCTCTGCAAATGTGAAACTGATGAGACGCCACACACTTGTGAACGTGTGACAATTAGGGATTCCTTGCATAAATCTTTGTTTGAACCGAATCACGAACTTCTAAAATAATTAAAGCATCCACATTAGGCCTAGGTAACCGATCATACACGTCTTTAAATTGGTATTAATGGATGAACACGACAGCAGACAGGATGCCAAGTAATATTGTCATGCATCGTATTTTTTGAATTTTCTTTGGGATTTCAAGGCATTTCGCCATTCAACAATGCACAGCACTGCTATGCGGCTCAACAGACTTGAGGGCTACCAGCAGTAACAAAGCATCTCTGATCATCCGTCGGATCTGCATAAGGTGAACAAGTAAAATGCATTGCAACATTGTCACAGACGAAAGTCCACAACCACATTTTAGCTTGACTGCCATCCAAAACTCACCGAACTGCATACCTTATGCATGCATACATGCATGCGTACGTGGCTACACACATGAAATTGTGAGCACTTTGCGATGAACACATGTGAAAAGTGTTGGAAGCTGAATTAAGCCACATTACGCAGATGCATACTATGCGGGTTTGCATTGCATTCACTCAATAGTTGAAGCCACCGTACTCTAATGCAAACAGCACTCAGGTGTGCAAAGGCAGCGGTGGTAAATCGAGCATCTGTACACTCCGAAAGCCATTTAAATGTCTTCGTTCCATTGAGGAGCTTGCTCCATCTTAGGCGAATCCGGTTGGCGCGATTTGAGCAAAAACACACCACCAAGGGAGTGAAGATTGCGCTACCAATGAGACTTTGTCGTGTAATCTACGCTTTTTGGATTAGGTGTCGATTCACTGATCAAATGGGTTAGACTATCGTATAACTTCACTATAGTTGAGGTTGGTTCGCTAAAATTTATTCTCTCCCTGTAGGCACGGGATCTTTTCGGTTCGGACATGTTCGCACATGTGGAGAGAACTGAGTTGATAATGGATAAAATTGTAACCATGGGATCGACTGCAGAAGATGGAGCCGACAAATGGGTAACTAGCATTTTGTACTAGGCCCTCCTTTCTCTCAGTCCGCGAAGGGTGTGTACGTCCTCCCATCGACACAGCTATGGTGATGAAGTGCATTTTGGAGATCGGTGGTGGCTGATGAAACTGCGCTGAGACCGTTGGAAATGTGCAAAGTAATTAGCGGGACTGAGTGGTGAATCCCGCCTCCATGATGTCACCGTGGTAGGCAGAGAGCACACATTTGTCAGTGCGGATGAGAGGTGTGGCTATAGGCCTGGACGAAATGGTGCATAATCATGCTGCAAATCATTGTTCATTGGACAGCTGGATGGGGTTCACAGTCATAACAGAGGCCAAAGCACGCAGGGATGAGTGCGTGGACGACATGAAAGGCCATTTTGAGTGTCGAAAACGGTAAACAGGTGCGAAATAGTGTTCGTCATCAAGGTGGAGGTCAAATAATGCCATTTCGCAGCACTAGAATTCGAACCTGATCAGGTTTAATATCAAATACTGTGATGCGGTGGCGTGACTATAAATACGGCTCTAGCACGACGTCATTTGAGAGAGCACAATCGTGAGCAATCTCTAGCTATCACATATTAAATATGCTCACCACTTCTCTTTTACGCGTTAGTGGCATTACGCCACCCATGCATTTGTGGTTTCCTATAACAGCATTAGATCCGAAGTGGCCTAGTTGCTCAAGCATATGATAATATTGCTATCACTTATCGACTTTAGTTGTGGCATTCAAGCAGCCATACTCGCTCCAAATTTTGAGCAGTTGACAAGCCACTTACAGGAGTGGGTAAGCAAACAGTGCAAGAAAGAAAGGCTTCGATCTATTCCCGCCTCCTACTAGGGAAAGCAATTGTGCGCAGATGAACAGGCTATTGTCAAATGTGGCATTTGATTCGAAGCAGACTTGTCCTGATGAAATAGAATGTTCCACATAGCAATTCTGCGCTTTGTTTGATTATGCATTCAATTACAACAGCAAATCACTCTCACAGGGCTATATTTACGCTTTGCAGCGAGACCTCCAGATCACTCCGATTGCCTCTCAGTCCCTCTGTACGGTAGCAAGCAGTATGCTCTTTCTCATCACCCCAACATCAGTGTAGATGCAAAGCACTACGTTTATGCGCGTCTGTTAGGAACGCGTTAAAGTCTGCTTGTTTAATCAGTAAACTGCCGAATGGCATCAAACAAATCTCATACAAGTCACTTCAAAATGTGGCTGCTAAGCCCACCTCATGCTGATCGGTTGTGAGTACAGAGCGCAAGTCAGCAGCTAAATCTACATCCCAGCTGCATTAAAAGAGAAACCAAAATGTGGGATAAAGATGGGAAACAACGAAAAATAGTGTGAAACCATAGAGGTTATTATGAGATCGCATGCGCCATCGGCTAAGACGCAAGCGCAGGCAAATTCACCGTGTAACGTGTGTGAGCGCCGTGTTGCAACTCCAATTCTGAGCATTTTTGACCGCCTCTGGGGGAAACACATCGTATTATAGTTTATATGCTAGGACTGTCAGGGACTCAGTGTCACCGTTCGGCACGTTGTTTCACAACATGGTTTCCAGCAGAAGTAAGTGGTACAAATTAGAGAACGTGTACGGCGCATGTCATCGCTTAAGCGCCAAGTCAATGCTCTTTGTGTCATGCCAATGCTTTGTGAATCGGTAGCAATTTTTAGCCTCAGCGTAAAGAAGGAAATAGGAATCGGTTGATGCGTGCTGATACGAAGTCTTTTGCACTGCCATTGCATTGAAAAGTCTCCTGGCAAATTACCCATCACTTGTAAGAGGAAGAATGTCGAAAAGAACTACCTCACCAGTTGCAAAGCGTAACCTGCCTGTATTCTTCACAGTTTTTGTCAAACATGCAAATTTTGCTGCTCTGCCTTTTGCTCGCATGCGTGGCTGTTGATTTAGCCACTACCTTTGCAGCCACATTGGAAATACAGTAAGTTGTGGTGCGGAATCTCGCACTTCTCACCCTTCTTTTCACCAGAATGGGTATGCACGAACGGCTAAATTACCACAGGTTATTTACGACTGCCAGCATATACCGAGCAGCCGTATTTCGCAAGTGCCGATTCGAGTGCCATCCAAGTTAATGATACACTTCTCTATGCATATTCACGCCCGCATCGACGGATAGGTGTGTCGAAATTGTGCATAGATACAAGCAGAACGATTAAGCAAACCAAATCAGGCCAATCATAGTTTAGTTTACTTATTATTTTCCATGTGTGTAATACTCTTTAGCAATCCTGCATGCGAAACCACCGAGTTGTTCTTGCGACATAAAGAATGTGAGAACTGTTACAAAATCCCTAGTTTATTCTTGCCTTGCATCCTCCTTTGTGCCACAAGTAACACGAGCACTTACATTCACACCTCAAAATAGCCTGGAATCACAGTGGGTGCTGCTGTCTGCGTTTAGCATCATTTGCCGACTTCAAGTTGATTGCCTGTCACTTGATAGGAGCGTACATTTGTGATTTTGTGCCTGTCCATTTTGATTAGCGTTGATGCTCTCCGATGCTCCACCACAGCCAAGGCGTCCCAAACATACCCCTTCTAAATATATGCGTTTTGTACTGTACTGTAGTTCAGATATTGAAAAATTTGGATGTGCGCATTGAATACACCTAGTGCTACGCCGAGTATCCGGCCTGTGAGGCGATGCAAGGACATATGCGTTCGAGTCATCCCTGTATGCATTCTTTTCCATCACGCAACTTCCATCATGACTTTTTGTGGTTTCGTCTTGTTCTATTCCACTTTATAGGCACGCAGCATGTATTTTGAGTAGGATGTGATTAAACACCATCACATCAGCGAAATATGCAAGTTATGGAGAGTTTATCGCTAACTCTATGCAATCTCTTGCACGTATTTACAGTTACACGAAGTTAGTTCTTTTGCTGGAAAGCAGGGCAGGGATCGCAGCCATTATAGGGATCAGAAGATGCAGAATTGGAGGTCCGGACACAACTGAGGGCCATTTTTGAGGTCAACTATTATCAACAGAACCAAAAGAGTTCTAGGTCAATAAGGTGATCAGACAACGTCATTCCTGGAATCGATATTGGTTGGTTTAATGTAAATGATGTTGTAGTGAGGCGTAACGTGTAGATTTCATTCGATGTCAAGAGCAAATGACGTCGTGCTAGAGCCGTATTTATAGTCACGCCACCGCATCACAGAATTTGATATTAAACCTGATCAGGTTCGAATTCTAGTGCTGCGAAATGGCATTATTTGACCTCCACCTTGATGACGAACACTGTTTCGCACCTGTTTACCGTTTTCGACACTCAAAATGGCCTTTCATGTCGTCCACGCACTCATCCCTGCGTGCTTTGGCCTCTGTTATGACTGTGAACCCCATCCAGCTGTCCAATGAACAATGATTTGCAGCATGATTATGCACCATTTCGTCCAGGCCTATAGCCACACCTCTCATCCGCACTGACAAATGTGTGCTCTCTGCCTACCACGGTGACATCATGGAGGCGGGATTCACCACTCAGTCCCGCTAATTACTTTGCACATTTCCAACGGTCTCAGCGCAGTTTCATCAGTCACCACCGATCTCCAAAATGCACTTCATCACCATAGCTGTGTCGATGGGAGGACGTACACACCCTTTGCATTTGGCTTCAACTATTGAGTGAATGTAATGCAAACATGTATAGCATGCATCTCTGCATAATGTGGCCTATTTCAGCTTCCAACACTTTACGCATGTGTTCATTGCAAAGTGCTCGCACCGTGCATGTTGTCCAGCAAATATTAAATAATGGCTAAGCAGCCGATTTCGTATGTGTGTAGCCATGCATGCATGCTTATGGTATGCGGCCCGGTGAGTTTTGGATGGCAGTCAAGCTAAAAATGTGGTTGTGGACTTTCATCTGTGACAATGTTGCAATGCATTTTGTTTGTTCATCTTATGCAGATCCGACGGATGATCAGAGATGCCGTGCTACTGATGGTGGCGCTCAAGTCTGTTGAGCTGCATAGCAGTGTTGTGCATTATTGAATGGCAAAATGCTCTGATATCACATAGGAATCCAAAATACACGAAGCATGGCAATATTACTTGGCATCCTGCCTGCTGTTGTGTTCATCCACTAATACCTATTTAAAGTCGTGCATGATCGGCTACCTAGGCCAAATGTGGATGCTTTAATTATTTTAGAAGTTCATGATTCGGTTCAAACAAAGCTTTATGCAAGGAATCTCTAATTGTCACGCGTTCACGAGTGTGTGGCACCTCGTCAGTCTCACTTTTACACAGACATAAATGTCACTTGCAAAGAAAGACGCTAAACGAAGGTTTTGACAGATATAGTCTAATTCAAAAAGCTGTAAGCGGCAATGAAGGGCAAAAGAATATGCCAGATCACCAGGGTCTTCTAGGGTTAATTGTCCAAAAACTAAGGGATCATGATCAGCATGCAACGCGTGCAGATAACTTAAATAAAGGCATGCCAAGATTAAAAAGGCCTAGCAAGTGTGCATGTGCATGGTAAGGTGCGATGGGGGCATGTTTCGTCAAGCCATTTGAGGTTCTTCTACAATGTTGTAGTTGCTTGGTCTACTGCACTACCTGCGCTCGATGATCCTTCATTTAGTGGCCTACATGGGCATTTCGCATTGATTCGCTGCTTCCAAACACACGGAGTAAGCTAGTCGGTAAGCACTAGTCACCAAACATCCTCACATAAACGCACAAAAGTTTGTTTTACATGGAGGAGTCAGCTGCAAGTGTTTAATCGCCACCAAGAAGGTGGTCAGATCCTCGGATCGGCACATGCGCAGTAAGCATGCACTGCCCTCTCCCACGTGAAGTGGAACACATCCGCCCTTGAACGATGGAGGCCACCATTTTCGCGTCGAGCAAGCAGAATACAAACGCACAGACTTTTGTTCTGTAGGTACTCTTCAGAATATAGTCCTACGGTTTATCAAAGTGAATGGTCAGTGACGACTCAAGGAATAAGCTAAAGCCAATTTTAATTATATATGCCTATTGCCCACAAATGATGCTGAGCAACTGGAAGACAAAACACTTGTCATAACCTTAATTACGTTTTAATCTTTATTGCCTCATACTAACTATTACACGCATCATATCAAGCTGCACGATATTCTCCCAGCCGCCGCCTTCAGACCAGCAAATAGGGCTTTCTGAAGAACGTTTTCACTGAGGCCTGGTATACCCCTCATCGCACTCATCTCGGCTCTGAGTGACGCCACATCAGTGACACGAATGATTGCCTCCTCCTCCTGCAGCTCCACCACAACCTCCATCTCCACCTCCTTTATGTAGTGGTCATTCACCAGCTTCGCTTCCGCCCTACAGTGGAAGAGGTGGCAGTGGAACTAAGCAACTTAACAAATGCTTACTCTCAATGTCAAGCATGTGATAGTCAGAAAACGTAGAATGGAAATGAGAGGTGGGAAGGCGAAACTGACGCAGACAGTGGAGCTGTGTGACTGGCGCAGTCGAAGTTCAAGTGACGCGCTATGACAGAACACTCGAACTTGGTGGAGGAGTTCTTTGAAGCGCTGCACTGCGATTGCCAGGATGTCTTGCCACACTCTCCTCTCGCTTTCCGCCCCAGACCAGTCAGTGTGAAGACCATGCCTGTGCAAACCTTCCTCACCAGGTGGTTTAGAATTTGCGGCATTCCCTCAGTTACGTCGGCCACTTTTGGACACCTGTCTTCAGAGGGGTAGGAAAAGTTGGCATGGCAAGTTTACGCGAAGGTGAAGGCGAGCATGTGATATGGTGTTACCTGTTGAGGTGGCAGCTGCAGACAAATCAACCTCAACTTCTCCATCCTTGGACACACACGCGATGGCCACACTGACGAAGAAGCAAAGCAGGCCAACCTGTTTGCAGTGCATGTGGAGAAGTGAATTGCAGCAGCTCGGCTTGAGACCTATTTAGGCAGGTGTGTGCACACCACTAACCTAATTGTCTACCCATGCAACATGACATGTAACAGTATGCTATTGGAAGGGGGAGCGACTATGCTGCTTCACTGTATGTGGGGTGTAGTTACAATGTAGCCAGATAAGTGGAGGTGCAAACTATGCCCTCTTATTTTCAACGGTACATAGACAAACTGCCAATTATGCCTTTGTGCCACGTGGAACTTTGGAAGGGAAAAAATCGCGAAATCGCATCTCACAGCAAGGTAGATCATGACACTATGGACAGGGGAGATATTCAAAGCAGGAAACTAAGCTTAAATGTCTTTTTTGGTTCAAATGCTTTTGGGGGATCTGTGGATGTGCCTATAAGTTCAGGTACGTAATAAAAACCGTTTTTCATTTTTACAAGTACGGCTAGCGGACAAATAAATCTGAACAGCTTCAGTAGACAGTGCAGTGGTGGCGATCAGCTATTACCACTACTTTGCATTAATGACAAGTTGCAATAGTGCAATTATGCTACGAATAGAAACTTCAAAGCATAAATAAAGAGTGTGAAAAGTGCACAGCTTAGAAATAGAACAATAGATGCACCTGCCATTGCTTTAAATGAGAAACGGTATTCTTGGTTAGTGATAAAGAATCCTCCCCACACATTTTTCCATTAACATTAGACTCAGCTTAACCTCTTAAATTATTTAAACAATTTTTGCAGTTGAAATACTTTTGAGGTGCTTGATCAAGTTGTAACCTGCTGTGTTATTTGATGTTCGGATAAACGTCGATTGCGGCTCATTTGTTTCCAGAAGGCGATGAATAGCGCTTCCATAACGCCACCCTGCTAATTTCACTTGAGACTGCCCAACTGCCATTTAAGCGAATTGTTTCCTAGATTTCGACCACACCTTAGCAGAACCCACGCCTAAGACTACTTGGCAACTTCTAATGACTGCGTTTCTTAGCATTGACCACATTACCTGCTTTCATTCGTACGCAGGTGCATTACTTCATTCAAACCTCATGCAACTTTTATTGCAAGGCAAACCCCAAAATGTGATGTGAACCGTGCGTGGTAAATGTATGTACAAATGACAAATCACGCGATACGGCTTATCTGATGTCACTTACGAACTTTCTGAAGAGTTACGTGAACCACATAAGAGCCCGTACTTCATCAAATTGGATCCTCTGGTGCACTGCACTTCATTTCAACACTCATTACCATTCGGAGGTGGAAATACCAATTATTAGGGCAAATGGACCTCGTTTCTGGTAAAAAAAATATGCTAAGGCATATGCCCCAGCCAGTTTACCTCGCTGTAACCTCTACTTGAAAATGAGGGCAATCGTGGCTTCTGCACTACCATTTGTTCTACCAGCAGTATCAAATAGTAAAGACAGACGGAGGAAGCCTCCCCGGCTCGATAAGAATCAAGAATTCGCATACGAAAAGTCAACGCGTTTAGTGGAAATTCCTACGCTATAAATTGAGTGGATAGATTTTTTTAAGAGTGTCCTTGAGCATCCGCCACCCCTATTCTAGTTTCACCAGCCAAATGCTTGTTGTCCACTTCTTGCAACTGCACACAAAGGAAGCGTCCATCAAAACAAAGTCGAAGTGAGCATTTACCACTCCAGATTGCAAGAGTTTCTTAGCAGTGACTGCACTCGGCATAATTGCTAGGGTCTGTGCGGCTCTCATATCGTCCGTCTGTGCGAGGGCATCACACAACGGAGTGGCCATTTGTGCCTTCCCCGTAAACACCCACAAGCATGAGTTGCCTGGAGAGCATTAGTCGTCTCTGGAGGACCCAATGCCCTCACATCAATGCAATCCCTTTTGAGTTACGCAGCGGACACGGTCAAGGTGACAGTTGATTTAGTGACTCGAGTTGATACACGCAAGTGCTACTGTGATTTTACAAACATCCATCTGCTAACTTGATGTCCTTATTCACGAGCTTCGCTTGGGTTGCATCCAGGCGGGTGATCCTAACTTCATCAACCATCATTATGGGCATGTTTCTGCCTTACAGAATCTGTGTTTCGGCATCCACATTAATTAAATCATTTTATTCGTCGCCGTACAGTGTATCATGACACAGTCAATTTAAACTCGGGACAGTAATTGATGCACGTTCGCGTGTTTTCGTATGCGTGTGCGAATGAATGTGTGCACTTCCACATTTTGTTGACACCCTGTATATCGCTTCCGATTTAAGGGGAGTATTTGCAGGAAGAGGAAGTAGTATGTGGAATAAAATGAATATGAATGCGAGGGGACTGAAGGCGGAGCCCATAGGTTAGTTGCAGCCACCAACCCAATTGTCTGTTTGATTGCTGGCAAGGGATTCCAATGACTGGGGACTACAGATCTTGCTAAATGCAATCGCTACTTTGCTGGGATTTCTCGCTCCTTAGCAGAACCCACGCCTAAGACTACTTGGCAACTTCTAATGACTGCGTTTCTTAGCATTGACCACATTACCTGCTTTCATTCGTACGCAGGTGCATTACTTCATTCAAACCTCATGCAACTTTTATTGCAAGGCAAACCCCAAAATGTGATGTGAACCGTGCGTGGTAAATGTATGTACAAATGACAAATCACGCGATACGGCTTATCTGATGTCACTTACGAACTTTCTGAAGAGTTACGTGAACCACATAAGAGCCCGTACTTCATCAAATTGGATCCTCTGGTGCACTGCACTTCATTTCAACACTCATTACCATTCGGAGGTGGAAATACCAATTATTAGGGCAAATGGACCTCGTTTCTGGTAAAAAAAATATGCTAAGGCATATGCCCCAGCCAGTTTACCTCGCTGTAACCTCTACTTGAAAATGAGGGCAATCGTGGCTTCTGCACTACCATTTGTTCTACCAGCAGTATCAAATAGTAAAGACAGACGGAGGAAGCCTCCCCGGCTCGATAAGAATCAAGAATTCGCATACGAAAAGTCAACGCGTTTAGTGGAAATTCCTACGCTATAAATTGAGTGGATAGATTTTTTTAAGAGTGTCCTTGAGCATCCGCCACCCCTATTCTAGTTTCACCAGCCAAATGCTTGTTGTCCACTTCTTGCAACTGCACACAAAGGAAGCGTCCATCAAAACAAAGTCGAAGTGAGCATTTACCACTCCAGATTGCAAGAGTTTCTTAGCAGTGACTGCACTCGGCATAATTGCTAGGGTCTGTGCGGCTCTCATATCGTCCGTCTGTGCGAGGGCATCACACAACGGAGTGGCCATTTGTGCCTTCCCCGTAAACACCCACAAGCATGAGTTGCCTGGAGAGCATTAGTCGTCTCTGGAGGACCCAATGCCCTCACATCAATGCAATCCCTTTTGAGTTACGCAGCGGACACGGTCAAGGTGACAGTTGATTTAGTGACTCGAGTTGATACACGCAAGTGCTACTGTGATTTTACAAACATCCATCTGCTAACTTGATGTCCTTATTCACGAGCTTCGCTTGGGTTGCATCCAGGCGGGTGATCCTAACTTCATCAACCATCATTATGGGCATGTTTCTGCCTTACAGAATCTGTGTTTCGGCATCCACATTAATTAAATCATTTTATTCGTCGCCGTACAGTGTATCATGACACAGTCAATTTAAACTCGGGACAGTAATTGATGCACGTTCGCGTGTTTTCGTATGCGTGTGCGAATGAATGTGTGCACTTCCACATTTTGTTGACACCCTGTATATCGCTTCCGATTTAAGGGGAGTATTTGCAGGAAGAGGAAGTAGTATGTGGAATAAAATGAATATGAATGCGAGGGGACTGAAGGCGGAGCCCATAGGTTAGTTGCAGCCACCAACCCAATTGTCTGTTTGCTTGCTGGCAAGGGATTCCAATGACTGGGGACTACAGATCTTGCTAAATGCAATCGCTACTTTGCTGGGATTTCTCGCTTAACTGCCTAGGTCTCGATGGGTCTCTCTACACTCTAATACGCTGCGAAAGGTGAGGTGTTCCATTTCCTAAATCGCTACGTTCAGTGTCTGCTTCGTCCAAAAAACCTGCTACAGATGTTTAGCAGACGTGACCTGCTCTGCAATTCACAGCGACGCAGCACAGTGACAGTCATAACTAGGAAAGGAAGGGTGGCATTCCTCACTGTGATTTCGTCACCCATTCCATCCGTCATTCGTTCGTCCGCTTAGTTGGTCATTTATCTAATCAGCTAACTGGCCGGACGGTCAGCCAGCGTACATTCGAAGCTGCACGAAGTCCTTTGGAGTTGGAACTAAACGACGTGACGTGATGGAAGATGACAACCCATGGTTCTGATTCACTGCTTCATATCATTCTGTGGCGCGTGAGTGGAATCCATCTGCTCCAATTCCACTACCGCTTGTCGCCACCTTTCAAGCAAGCGTTCATCATTTATTCCACAACCGTTTGTGCTGAGCCATGCCCTGGCGACGGTCAGTTCTGTCGCATCTACCCAAAGTGTCATCACCGGCGGTGACACGCAAAATCTACTGCTCATCTCATCATTAATTCCACCATCAATAATCGTCTCATTATAGAGTTCGCACTGCATACAGTACTTAGACTGGCACCAATGTACAAGACAAGTGGCAGCGTACCTCATTCCAAAGTGGAAGACAAACGGATCTATGCAAAATCGAGCATTTAATTTGGCAGCCTAAACGTAAGGCCTTGTAACACCATTTGTTTAACACGTAAAAAGAACTCACACCTCATGATGCGGAGCAGCATTCTCTGCCTCAAACAAGCATGGAACCCAGTCCTTTACCACTACACAATCGCTCATGTAGCAAGCAGTAGGAAGTTTGGTTCCTTGTTGATGGGATTGGCACTGCCATCAGACAGCATGGTTGATGATCCCCAATGCAAAGCTAGCAAAGTGCCAAAAAGCAAAGAATACAGATGAAGTAATTTAGCCGTGAAATACTCGATCTCATCTGTGTAATATTCACAACCAGTGAAAGGACGGACGAGATCATCTACACATGCAGTTTGCTGAAGAACAGTTCTTTTCACTTGCTGGGCTTGAGCTACGTTTTACAGTCCACTTGCATCCCACTTTTCTGTAAATTATGAATTGTACTGGTTTCGTCGGGTCAATATACTTCACTTCACGCACGCGCTTTTAAATGGATGCATTGAAGGGGCGGCGAAGGAGACACATGATGGGGGAGAGAGACAGAGGGCATAATAGGTGGAGAATGGATAGAACCCACTCAGTAGCATTTGGATGATTAGGTCACACACGCACTGTGGATCAGACGTACCTGGTATAATGGTAACGCCAATGGATTTTGCAGCCAAGTTACTTCCATTCGCCCTAGTGATTGACCTCTCGACTCCCGTTCCCATTTACTTGTAGGCACGTGAAGCCACGGTGGAACAAGTGGGGTTTTAGCGCTTCATCATGGATAATGGCACTTCAATGCATTTTCATTTGTGCTAATCCTGCTGCTCCTAAGGATGTACAACTTGAACCATTCCACTCTTACAAGGCACACAATGTGGGATCCGCCATCTCGACTGCTCGGATCTATTGTCCATTATTACGCCCTTTGCAGTCGAGACAATAGGTGGCTGTGTACTTTTTCCTCGCTCTAACCAACTAAGATCTACGCCTTCAAAATATTAATGCTGGGACATTCACTACAGCCCGTGTTAGTGCGTGCATTTATTCAGTTAGTGGGAACCAACAAGACCTACTTTGTCCCGTCTGTAGCAAAGAGAATGCGACTGCATCTGCTCTTGTGGGAGGTGGGCTCTCCCTAAGCATAGCACTGAATAATGAACTCTTATTTGAATTTGGCTAGATTTTCTAGGAAAGAATAAAAATAATGCTCATCTGTTACTAAAATGAATCTTCAACTTCCATCATCCCTTGC
Source organism: Taenia asiatica (assembly GCA_001693035.2). Lineage (NCBI taxonomy): Eukaryota > Metazoa > Platyhelminthes > Cestoda > Cyclophyllidea > Taeniidae > Taenia > Taenia asiatica. The sequence goes on along the minus strand of LWMJ02001126.1, from coordinate 2,188 downwards.
CATGTTTTCTGCAGTAGGTAGTAAAGCAGACGCACCAAATGAGCCAGTCAGCTATTATGCATTTGCAGCTGACACCTTCCATTCACTCCAGTTCTTACCCACATCAACTCCAACCACACTTCTGTGTGGAGGAGTAAAGAGCGCACTGGAAAGATAACATTTTCTCGCCCCACCCTGTCCTCGGTGCAATTACTCATTGCTGCGTTATCATTTGTGCAGATCCCTTTTTTCATCAGAGTGTGCAACTTGAAGCGATCGACCCTTGCACAGTGCGCATGAACTGCTATTTACCACCCTAACCCGCCAGACGCACTGATCACCTCAAAATCCTTGAAAAGCCACGCGAAGTACTGGCAGCAAGTTGTCTTTGCTTCCTCAAATGAAACACACATCCTCAGGAATTTGCAGCCATGGCAAACCATCAAAGCAGGTGTTAGAGCATGCATAGTATCAAGCAATATGGATTAACATGCCTTTGTTAGACCCGAGAATAGACCCAAGAACAGAGCGGTGGCGTCAACTACACCACTTTGCAATGGAGGTGCGTCTCTTCTATTTATTTCACCAAATGCTAAACTATTATTTGAAGTTGGCTAGCTGACATGAAGCAGCAAACTGTCACCGCCTGTCGCTACTTAAGTAGCCCAGTCATATCACCTTTCATTCAATTGTGTAAGAGCTCGTAATAAGGCAGTGAAAATTGTGCTTTGTAATAGACGAGAATTAGGTTGACATGAAGGTGCCAAAGTACTTGGCCAAAAAAATCCTTTGCCACGATCCCAATACGGAGGAATGTCACCTACGACTGGAATTTTCGCAAAGACTCGCACATTCACAACGAATGGCTTATCAGTTCAGAGGTCCGCAATCACCACGACAACAGAATCGGTTTCAAATCCTACCATGACCCCTTTGTGCCTTCCCTTTAATCAAAATTTACTTTGGCCTAGCATTATTGTAAAGCAAGTAAAGGAGTGTTCGTGTTCCGACTCTGGTTAGTTAATGGAATGCAGGCAGTAAATGCCTCCTTTCAGTGATGCAGTGCCCTTCGCTGCTGTCCAACAAGAGGATTAACGTACTAGTTATTTCTCGCATTCCGAAGAAGCCCACATAATGTGCCATTCACAACGTGCCTTCATGTCACATACATCAACTTGGTCTCCACCAAGTTGCGCAGTTCACTCACACCTACTTGACATCCATATAAGCTTACTCCATTCATTCGTTAACCAGCATGATCGAATATGCTTACCACATTTCACGTGAGAATTCTTTCCAGTCTATGGCGTCAGCTCTCCATCTGTCAATTTATGAAGGAGTTCCTTAGTCTCGAAAATGCTCTCGTGATACACATTGGTTTGTGTATCCGGTGGAAGTCCAAGTTCTCTACGAGCACGCCTCTTCCTACCTTGCCACATTCGGCACCGTCAACTCCACCCACACCTTCAGCCTAGTCCTCAGATTTTGCACTTTAGTCCACTACGTCCGAGTCTCTATCACCGCTGTTTTCAGCCACCGCAAATCTATTATCTTAGTGGTATCTTCTGACACCGGAATGCATTCTCTGCTAAGCGGCTAAAGACAAAGAGAACCTTGAGTGAGTTCGCACCGATTAAATCAACTAGCGGGCTAATGCATGGGAAGACGCCATTGATGAGGCCAAGTTCTAACGCCTGAATGAATGAATTGCAGCCACATGTCACTAATCACAGCAGGCAGTTTATTTTGCAACAGTTCCAAACAATCTTGTCTCTTTCCAAAATGCCTAACTGCAAAGTGTGGGTGCATATGCTACGAGGCGAAGAGAAGCGCCACTTTGGTGGCTGGTAGGAAGGTGCGCCAACCTCCACATGTAATCCACGTGGTCACATCGATTTCGCACAGCTCTTCGGCCTAGCTAGTGTCACCATTCCACCACGAGAAAACAAACGACAAGGATACTAACTGCTTTGAGCGGCTGCGCAAATTACGACTGTAAATGAATGACAGTTTGTGATGAAGTTCAATACAACTCCTCAGACGTCTGCAAAGAATGCGATTGTGTTGGTGAGCTTGGTGTCAATGCAGATTTTTGTGGTAATCTGCACATTGAAGAATCTTTTGCAGCAACGGCCTTACCAAATACGACAGTGTAAGATTGTTAACCAATTGTCAAACTTGGTCGTCTCATTTGGCTGCACGGTGTTGT
>LWMJ02001125.1:0-19198 GCA_001693035.2 Taenia asiatica | reverse complement strand
GGAAGCCTGACGTGATAAAGCTTATTTTTCATAGGTCATGCTGCATTACCTTGGAGGTATTACAGTCACAAAGAGGTGACTGTATGACGTGGGTGCCAAAGACCGTTCATTCACAACACGCCTTTGCCTTTCTGTGTGCTGTTTGAAAGCACCGCGCAATCGAGCGGCAGACACTATCGAGGGAGCAATCGTCATTCCCATATGCCTAGTTGCAAACTCTTTGATTCCACGAGACTCAAGCTCCGTGCTGCGCAAAAAAGGCAGATCGGACTTGCCTGACATCATCCCAAATGTTGATTCTCTCGGTTAATTGGAAGCACGAATTTATAGCTGTGAGATTACTTTTGATCCGATCGCGCCACACTTTTCACGGACCTAATTGTTCATGCGACTGGGGCCTTATCTAAGTCGTACTTTAGTGGTACCTGTGTAAAAGTCACTCTCACAATCTCCAACTTGCACGCTCACAGTGCCGTGCGTGATTGAACATGCACAAGTCAGCGCATGAAAGGCGGTCATCCACACGTTCTCCAACATTTGTAACGCTTCATTAAAGCCTGTACCAGATGCGCTCACAACAAACGTAGAAACATTGCCGTGGTTGAGCGCCTTCATTCCCACAAGGATAGCGACCCCCTGCCAAAGCCGGTTGTTAAATCAATCTATCGAAGTCCTACACGCGCATACGAACATTAAGAAGGTGGTTGCAGCATGGAAACACACCCAAGGGATTTAGGCGAGCGTTGTTCTATAAACAGCTAAAAAGGACACGAACACGTGAAACAATCATTTGGCTACGAGGTCTAATGGTAAATGTTTTATTGGTGCATTTATGATGTCTACGCGCAATTAGAAGATCTAAATATCTACCCAAAATTTTGATGCTGCAATATGTATTAGAACCAGTATCGAATCATGGACTACTTTATTCGTGTTAATCACCATGTATCCTGCAATACGTATGTTTAATCCATGAATGTGGTGATTGTGATGATGTGTAGGTGGCTTGAACTTGTGTGTCCACGAAAGTTATGGAAGACGCGATGCCAGCTAGATTAATGCTTATGCTCAATCGTCTTTTAGTGGTTAATTGTACTATGCTGCCCTTTTGTAGTGCTACTTCGCTTTCAATGCGACAAAGTGGTTTATGGGTTGGACACTGGGTCTGCTTTTTGAAGCAATCTACATCTTTTTTCTTCCGCACAGATACCCAAGGATTAAATTTGTGCGTGCATATCCACCCCAACAACCTGCCATTCCCGTACGTTTTTTCTATAATACTACATACAAACATACACAGAGCCGCAGAATGATTGCATGTGACTCCTCAGAACCCCAGGACTGACTGGCCAGGACAAGAGCAAGAAGAAGAGGCCAAGTGGTGGACGAAGACAGTAAGCCAAAACAACAAGTGCCACCATCCATCCGCTTTGAGAGGCAATTTGTCTACTCCAGTTACCAGCACGAGCAGACGAATGCGCCTGAATAATCCCTAGTGACTGCAGAATCAAGACTGCAACGAGGCCAGCTTTGATTCGGGGGCGAAATAACCTCACCTCGCGGCCCTGCATGCCGATTCTGATAAAGATCATGCCAAGTTGACGTCAGAATCAGGGCTAGGTAGAGAGCAGCCTCGACCCCAAGGACAAATTACGCCACTTTGCGGCCCTGCATACCGATGTAGGTGGCGTTGGAGGCCAAAAGACAGTCAGATTTTGGGCGTTTGCGCCTTAGGTGTAAGGTTACACCCCTTTCCAACGTCAGATTACGTGTCAGTGCACTATGAGACAGGGGTTGCAACTGGTGTAGGACATATTACTCACTGCTGCAACTCAAGATTGCGGATAACCTCATTCCAGCGTCAGATGACGCAATGATGTACTCCTGGATGGGGTCGGACCACATTCCGAGGTCAGAAGCTATAATTGTGTACTTTCGGTGGGGTTAGTACTCAATTCATGGTCAGATGTCGTAATAATGTACACCTAAAGGGAGTTAGTTCTTACTCAAGAACTAGTTGACATAACAGTGCCCTTAGGAGGGGTTTGACCTCATTTGTTGGCCAGGTGATACAGCCTTTTAGTCCCGGAGGGCACTCACTTTTACCTATACATTCGACTTTCCTACACATCCACACCTACCTACTCTACTGTTACTGCTTACTTACTCCCTCCCTGCCTCCCTTCTGCCTTCTCTCTTTCCCGCTTAATTAATCTGTTCATAAATAGACAACTTCCTTTTACTCCTCTCCGTGCTTCTTTTACTCACCTTCTCCCATCAGTCATAGAGCATCCCATAATGACTTTCCATTCCAAAACTCTTTCCAAATAAACTAAGGAAAATTAGTAAGAAGGATTCAATACTTTCCTTTCCGAATATACCATGCTTGGCCTACGTTCTTTTCTTACCCATCTCCTTTACCATTACATATATGTGACACACACACACATACATATATTAGCAATTTCTTTACCTCCCTCCCAACTTGACCACTATTTTTCATCGTCTAACGCTCTCGCCTTAATTGCTTTCTCTCTATGGTCAGATTCTTTGGCGTATTATCTACTAATCGGTGTCCAATTCATGCTTCTCCCTATTTTTCTTCGCAAATAAAACAATTATCCGTTCAAACTACTACTTTCTCCATTATCTTGTGCTTTCAAACTCTCACCATCACACATGTACGACACATACACAGAGACGTATGTGCCACCAAATCACCCTTCCCTTATAAAGCCCCATTACTACCACTGTTATTCTAAGTCTCTTGCACACACGCATACATGCATGCATAGATTACTGCCCCCACCTCTCCACTCATTTGGAAGGCATAGTTACAAAACCAGAAGTCTGTCGATGAGGGGCTGCATAACTAGCGCAAAGCGAATCGAACTTGGGTGGAAGAGCACAATTAATTGGCTGAGCTGTATGTGGAGACTGCTTCTCGTCGCTAGTTTCGACCACGCTGATCAATTTTTTTCACACCAAAGCCTTTCTCCTTCCGTGCATTCATCAAACGAATAAGGGGGTGTCAGAGCAGAAGTGAAGCTACAGATTGATTGAATCCGCCGATGACCCCACTTCCTTGAGTTAATTGACGAGATGAAGACTAGCAAATGAACGTCCGACAGAGCTCCCTTTCTGTTTACCCACCTTTCATTTCTCCTCGGTTGCGTCTTCGGTCGTAGTTTTCGCTTCCTTTCTACCGCCTGGACTGCGGTGAATATCATAACAATTGTGCTAAGGAGAAGCAAGTGCTCTTGCTCACACAGGTGATGAGGAGGAAGGCGTTGTAAGGACTCGCGGATTTGGTACACCTTCCGCAATCGCTGGCGTCCTCATCACTTGCAAGGCCATAGTCCTTTTTTAAACTCGTGCGTGGGTCAATGCTGCTTTCCCAAACATTCATCCTCATCCAATATCGCGACCTGTAACTTGCGCTATCACTTCGACTCTTCTTCCCACCACCCATGGTTTCCTTCTTCATCATCGCGTGTTTTATTTACATTATTTGTACTTTAATTAGTTCAACTTGCACCAATGGGCAGGCCCAGTAATATAAAGATAGGCCAGCAGGCACAGTTTTAGGCCACTTTAGATGTCAAATGACGCCAAAATGAAGTCCTGACGCAGTACAAGATGGTTTGAAGAATAAGCTAATGCAGCATTAGCCCTTTAAACAAAGCTCAAGGCTAATATTGGAGGTCTAATTATACAAAGTCATTTTGGTAATCCAGTAACGCTAGACTCCTGAGAAGCGTTAATGTTCCTTTCAGAGATGAAATACCATAATAGTGAAGACCTAGGTTATCTTTTAGCTCGTTATTCAGTCCAAATGACACAATAGTGGGCCCCAACCATGCTTTGATGTCGTTTAAAACGCAACACCGTGTCACAGCTGACTACTACACAGAGTTTGAATCAATTTGTAGGTCAAACGACATAAGTCAAATCATTGACAGGGTCGAGATTTATTCCAGAGTTCGACCGACGTGATGCTTTAATCCGGACAGAGTACTGGGTCATCTTGGTCAAATGAGTAAGGAACTCACCATCAGCGGTGCAAGGATTTCATTGGATGACAGCGGCCACGAACGCAGAGAAGCACATTCATCCTCCAAAGCTCGAACACTCGAACGATGGCTACAAACATCAGGCATGTAGCTGTGGTCTGGTGATTGCTGTTGCTGGCAACAATGACCGCAGCATCTATCCCACTTGCCATCACTGGATCAGCCATTTATTCTCCAGTGAGGCAGGGGAATAGTGCTACTGACAAGATAGTTTATAAAGGCACAATTTTGTCACAGTGTTCCATTGAAATGTAAATTATGTATGCAATATTTATAATGTTCTACCCTAATGCATTTAGAGTTGAATGTGGTGGCTGCTGACACATAACCTCCACGTGGTTGTCTCTGTTCAGCCAATCGACACACAACTCGTCTGATGCGCACTCCAGCACCGTTATGAGGATAACTAGCGCAATGATTGTTTAACAAGAGAACCTATGAATTTTTGTTTTGATTTATTTACACACATTAAGGCGTTTTTGCAATAAAGTTGATTTTTAAACAGCTTACCATTTTATCTAGTATTGCATACGCGCACATTACGAATGAGCATATAAAGCGCGCAGGTTAGTTGCCTCTCAACGGGTTACGAGGTGACTGAAGCGAGTCCTTTTGAACAGCAAAGATTTAAGTCACTTTGGGTTCGTCCACATGACCAGTTTAATGGACAAGACTTCGAGGTTAATGACGATTTACCGACTGGTGGGTTGCCATGGCCGGTACGACGCAGGCGTGCATGCACGTATGATAAGTTGCTTGACATTAAGGAGTGCCTAACATCGGGTGAATACAGTCTCCCATATTTATTGCCTCGATTAAACTTGGCTCTGCAATGGACGTCGGGGCTATGAAAGCATGGTTGAGCGTGATTTTAGCTGATAAGGCTAAGGTAAGTACCGGCGTGGTGTTCCTGAATGTGCTCAACAGTCAACCATATGAACGGAAACGTTGAGAACTCAAAAGTAAGCATTTTTTATATGGTTGGAGTTTCGGCACCACTAATTATAGCACGTTTTTTGACAAATCGAACTAGTAATTAGCTCTAACTACCACTTTTACGTCAATTCTTGGAACTCCTCCTAAGTATTTGCAAATCCTTAGCCTACATTAGGTGGAAGGTGAGAGAAATATGCAGGGCTAATGACGTTGGTTCGCTTACCCTTTCCTTCAATTGAGAAGCAGTTTTGTGTCAAGTCGACTAGACCTGCTTTGTCTCTGGCCACGAGGTCAAAGTGTGTCTACTGAAATCCAATTTTAGCAGGCCCACATTGCGTGCAAGAAAAATATTAGTGTGGGCCGATGAGGCCTTCGTCTCGAGGTCGTCACTCCGCTAATCTGCAAATGCTTTATCCTAGAAGAAGTCGTCGTTATTATAAGTGCACTATAAATTACGAACACACACTCTTTCTAAAAGTAGGAGAACAATTTTATCATTTTGCGCTTATGCGAAGGTTAAGACAATCATTTGGTGGGTTGCTACCTGTTGAGGTGCCGGCTGATGACAACTTAACGTCAAACCCCTTAATTGTTGATAAAATGTTTGCCACAAGAACAACGACAAAAGAACATTAAAGTGGTCAGAATTTATGAGAGTAACTAAAGTGCAACAGCTAGAATGGGGACACACTTAAGCACCTAGTGCGTTCCATTGACCCGATCGGCAACCTACGGTAACTAGTATGGAACGTTTTTGTTAAAAAGGAAGCTAGCGAAATTTCTCTGCCTTTTTGGGTTTCAAATACAATGTAGCCGCTTGGCCAAAATAGAAGCTATGCTTTGCATTTATTATTTAACTTAGTGCAAGCAATTTTAGCACATTTTGCTAAGGACAGGCTTGCATGTTGACTCCCAAGTTTGTTATCATGCACTGAACTCTCCGACAAACTCTTTTTAAAAATTTGTAAGCTGTTCATTACTATAAGTGCATAGCCTAGTTTTGCTCAGCGAGTTTCTTTGCAAGCATTGCTTTGGTGGACGTGCTTTTCCTAAACTGTGTGCTCGAGTAGGATGCGATGTTGTTCTGCTCGGAAAAAGTTGTTTAAGTTCACTTGAAACTATAAAAGTACATTTATTGCATTGTAGTGCAGCTTTCGGCTGACTATTTCATTGCTTCGTACATTCTATATTAATTTCCATGTCACACATGCTTTCCTCCTGAATCACTCCGAATTCTCAGACCCTTTCTCACTTTTACTTGCACCCCAATCACCTCACTCGCCATTTTGCTTCGTCATTCTTACACTCCTTAAATAGCAACATTCAATGTAACTTTTTTATTGAGGCCCATGTGCGAATTCGGCATTACTTGCATATCTTGAATCAAACCGTTCTATGCAGTCGTCTCTTCCTTCTTCTTTTTGAAGGCGCTTTGAATATGTTGATCTATTTAACACAACTTGAAATGTAAATTATATCTCCTTGGCTAGCCCTTCCTAATTAGCCGAGACATACTCTTGTGATTCGTGTCTCTGTGTTGGCGCATTTATTGACCTCCTGCTAATATCATGCCTAGTATTTTCATGATTTATTAATCAGTACACCTGATGTCTTACATAAGTCCCAGGCTATAAAGTCCAACGAGTAAATGGTGCCGTTTTAGCTACCATGAGTTCCTTGCCTACTTGGACAAGTTTTCTGTACTGTACAGTAAAGTCATATTGATGCAGCTCTTCGTACCAACGTGAGAGTGAATGGTCGATCTGTTTCATTGTTCCCAACCGGGTTTGAGCCTAGTGCTCTCTTCTCATTATGAATTGTTTCGCTGTCAAATAGTGCTTAAATTGTCGGACCACTGCACAGATGGCGAATAGTTCACGCTCTTTTGCACTTTTCTGCCTTTTTTTTGTTGGGTCTGGCACGAACGCAGGCAATGACATGTGCTATGCCTTCTCCGTGAAAGTACACCACCCAGAGCTATGCAGCGGGCATTCGTGTCAAATGCGAATTGAGGTGCATTGTTCTCAAAGTTCGGTAAGGTCAGAATCGGGACGGAGAAGAGCATCTGATTTAGTTCCTTAAAGACCTCATTACGTTCGTTTCCCCGGTTTACGATCTCTGCAAAGTCGTAAGCAAAGTGACCATAGCGGTTTTCAAAACCAAGGAAACTGCAAAGCTGGTTTGATCAGTTGGCGTTGGCCAAGTTCTCACTTGTTTTGCACGATCTCCGTTAATCGCTATCCCGTTTGACGAGATTGTGTGTCCCAAAAAGAAATCGAACGTTAAAGAAAATGGCACCTTTTTAGACCCAATGTCAATCCTGCACCGAATTAATCTTGCCGCACGTTAGTGAGGTTGAGTAAGCCGCAGCATAACTTGCGTAACTATCTACAGCAAAGCAATTCTTATCCCTAAATAAGCTTTGTTGGCAATACGGTGTTGCAATGATGACTTTGGAGGCAATGAACTGATCATCACTACGCGTTTGCTTCCTCAGCTATAGTGATATGGTAGCTCCAGTGCGGTCACTGTCCCTCCTTTGCTTATAGTAGTGATTAGCCTCGTCGCTCCTTCTGCGCATTGCCAAAAGTTGAATGACAGTTCGCAGAGACAAAGGTGAGGGCTTGACTCTACTCCAAGCTGACCATATCAGTGCTGAGGACGAACAAAGGTGTGTTACTTTGGCCCCATCCTTTATGTGGATCTCTGTTGCATACGCCTTGCAATTAATTTAGGTTTCCGTTTTAAGTTTTAAAAACCACTAAGCTACGCTATTCGGTAACGTTTCTGCAGCGGGTTATTGTGCTTTGCTTTACCTGCAGCTTTTCCAGTTTTCCATTAAAAGAGAGGAATATTGTCGAAACTAATATTTTATAATATTTCGTGTTTTTACGCACATTTAGTGTTTTAAGATCTATGTGTTAACTGCAGAATTAACTAAATTTATGCATACAACTCTGCAACCAGTGTAGAATAGCGTGATGCTGGGTAAAATCTGCTGCTGAAACGGATGAGTCATGTTATTATTTCCTTTTGCTCTTCGACCGCATTTGAGACATATTTGTCGATATCTTAGTGAATGCATTCTAGATACGCAAAATCATTTAAATTGCATTGGTTTGCATAGTCTGCATGACTGTACTTTTTGGTCAATATGTCCGCCTACCTCCCAATCATTCTTGGGACGATAGCAGCCGTTCAAGTCAATTTTATGATCATCGATGTAAAGTGGATCAAGAGAGGCAAGGTAAGGGCAAAAGAGGAAGTAAAAGAAGTGTAGCTGAGGCAGCATCCTCGAAGAACGAAGAAGCAAGTCATTCGTCTGGGTGTGAATGAGAGGAATGGCAAGAAGAAGTTCCAGCATGGATGACATTCACCGTGATGCATCATTCGTATTTAAAATACCTGCCTTTTCCTCTTTTTATGCTAGTATACTACTCCTTACTTCTGTCCATGTACTAGCCTGTTATTGGAAGCATTCATTTACACTGACGCTGCCACTTCGGCTCTTTGCTTGCAATAACCGAAGTACGCTACTCCTTAAAACAGTCTCTAAACCTGTTTGTCATTAGCTGTCAACTTTATCTGTGTGGAAGTGTCAACTGAGTCAGCACGTAAACCTCTCTACCAACTAGCTAGAGCCCAGGAACTTATAGCTGAGCAAAAATGAAAGGAGAATAAGCTGCCAAGGAGGAATAAGTGCAATATTTTACTGCAATAAATCAATACAGAAGCAAGATGTCTAGCATACACTCTGTCCCATCTTTACAATTTCCATATGGATCAAAACTCCAAATCCATTGGAATGCCAGAGAGGATCAGTGGTGATGGTAGACTTTTTGCAACTTCGATTGTGTTGAACACATAGTGGCCTGCTCATAATGGCGTTCTGTTTCCAAAAGCTGCTAGTTTTTTGCTTAAAGCAGTCATTCTTGGTAGACTGCAGCCATATAAACCATATAAGGCCCAACTTCATTAGGAGATGATTGACGTGTGGTAGTAACTGACCTTCAATAGAGCTCGTCTAGTTAAGTGATTTTTTAATAATTAGCTTTTAGGAGTCAGAATCACCTAATGCACCATTTTCATGCCTAACCTTGACTATCCATTTTTCCCTCCCATTAATGGCCATACTTGTATGCGTTAGCGACTATGTGGGCGAAAAATATGGTATACAAAATGGGTAGCAACTTTGTTCCGGTCTTCACCTGTCCTTTTTTATCATTTGGCAATCAATAGAATAAAACGGAGTCGTTTTGTAACTGCTTTGTAAACAGGTAATCGGCTCGGTAGGGACATGCCTCAAATATATGCATTTATTCAAAGTAAGGAGGCTTCCTATTAGACTATGCTTGCGTTCTGCCTCCTTGTATTAAGACAAACGATGCAGTAAATGTCTTTGAAAATTCCAGTCCTGTCTGCACGAAGGCCATTTTTCCGTTTCATGATGTAAGAATAACTTTCAAAGTGTTCGCCCCGTATTTTGACCAATTAGTTCTCATCCTCCGCCTACGTTCTGCGACTGGGTTGCATGAACGAAGAAAATTAAGGTTCTGGTGAGGCCTAAGGAGCTCCCGCATTTAGATTTTCTCGATGCCAAGATCCGGTTTACGCGGCATTGCCTTGACCCAGACTTGTTAATAAACTGGATAGTCGCATAGTATCAAGCCTATGAGCCCCTCAGCTTTTGGCGAAATTCTCCTCAGGTCTGCATGTCTAATTGATTCTAGCAAAACTCAATTCACTTTTAAACGGATGGATAACTGCTGTTGTTGCACCAATCCCTACTTACCAAAGCCAAGAGTCGAATGTAGTAGTAGTTTGAGAAAAGGATGGTGCGTATTTGGGTGGCTCACATCGAAAACTGCACTTGGTTTTCTGCCATTTTTCTGGCATTATTAGTGGCGGATTAAATTGCCCATTGCGTTGGACACACCCAATTTCGATCATCATCCTCAATGTGCTCTTTATCATTTCCGATCGTACGTGAGTGTATCTGCACTGTGCTGTCAGAGACAGCAGTATTAACGGTAGTTGTTGATGGGTAAGCCTAAATTACTCGCTCACCTGCAACACGATCCGAGTTAATACTTACGCGAATTTGTGGAATAATTGAATGGCAGAACGAAAATTCAAACAGTATTACCATCTATTGCTTATGAAAAGCACTATTAAAGCTGCGGTATTTTTTTCATTCTCAATTCAATAATGGCCCTCCCTCTTAATGACACAGTAAATTCTTGGTGAATAACACCCATGAGCACCCATGACCACGCGCTGCGGAGTCAGAACTGAAAGTGTTTTTCAAAACCAAGGTCAGTGAATGCATCGCACCTAGTGGCCAAGAAAATTTATCCACTAGCGATAGGAACAGCACGCGGGAACCATTTCATACCCTTAAGTTAAAGGACCTTTGTGCAAAGTTAGAGTGAATGGCAGACTGGCTCAGATCATCAGCCCTCATGGAATGTGGATCACCAAACGGAGGTAAAGGTATGAGCCACATTGATGCCACCGACAGACAGTGTCTGTCGGTACCATTGCAAACACACCTGCTCACACCCACCCATGCGCTAGGGATGGCGACTACAAGGTGGTGTCATGACATCAGACAAGAGACTACCGCAGATCCTTGCTAACTGACGACCAAAAACAAGCAAATTTCAAATCTTGGTGCTTCAGCTGTATTTATCGAGCTTTTTGAGCCCCTGACTTTCAGTGAACAGATGAGTCAGCCCTCTCTTACCCTTTTTTGGTTGGGCCATTAGTGAATAATGGTGTTGACCTAGTCCTCCAGCACAAATCTAGAAACTAATGTAATTTTAACCAAAGGAGTGTCATTAAAATTCTCTCTGTTTTCCGCCTTCTTCAGTTTCACCCTGTCACAATGATAATTGAACCACTCGTTCTCTAATTAAAGCTCCGCGCCTGCTTTCCATTTCTGGAAGAACTGCTGCCCTTGCGATTAAGCCACAACTCACTGCGTAATCTACCACAATTTGCTACCTTTTCCTTAGACCTTGAAGACGTTGATGTTAAACACTGGAAAGGTGTACACGTCAAAGGCAAAGGCAGCTTTAACAAGGTGGTGAGATTTGTTGTCAACAGTGGCCTTCTTACAAATCTAATTATCAGAAAGAAATCGTGAAGAAGGTGAGGAAGTATATGCCGCAAAAGTTTGCCGCACTGAAGGAAAAAATCCACTCCAAGATGAACCCTTTGGCTATTCGGACTATTGGACGCTATGGTGTTAAAGTGCCTTGAAATGCAAACTAGCTGGCTTGTCGTGCTTGCAGTTTCTTGCATTTACTTAATGTGCACCAAATGTTTCAGGTAACCTGACTAAAAGATACTGATCTCGTGGTTTCCAATAAAGGTTATGTTCAAAGTAACTAAAAAGGGTGTTCTGTGTTATCGGCCGTAGGGAAAGATTCTGGTTTTTATAAAGCTTCCATTTCGTAGGCAAATTTTTCCTTCACTCTTCCCAACCTGTTGTATACCTATTTGAATCCACTAAGGTCGAGATAAGGTGATCAGAACAATCGGCATAGCTGAGTAGAACAATGGATCATCTCGCGTCCTTTCGCTTACCTGCGCGAGTCAGTGACAGAAACTTCTGTACGGAAGGCATGCTTATCTGGAGCTCAAAAGGATTCAGACTCACGCGCTAGCACCCTTTTCGCCTCAAAGAGTAGTTTATGCTTTTGGATAACGGGATAGTTTAGTGTGAAGGGTTTCCCTCTTAAATTACCATTTNCAAATCACCATATTAAATTCGGTGTGAAAATCGTAGCACAGCCATTTTCTTGACCAAACCTTCGTAAAGGAAATTTAGTTTATAGATTTTAACTAATGGACTAGCAGCTAATATAAAGGGTAAGAGTCTAAATACGTGAGAAACGCATGACACTAATTTAGGTTGAGTGATGCTTTCATAACCACATCTTGTACGGTTTTGACAGGATAAAAGAATAAATAAAGAAATGATGTGTAGAAGTAGACACGCTACCAGCCACTCTATAGGCCACCAATATCTGCTTCGGTGAACCACCAACGCCACGTACATTTCTTCTCCATTTCAGCATTAGCGGTCTTCAGCCAGACAATTTTTTAGGCGTTTCATATAACTTGGGAACTGCTACCCAAGATTATGAAATGTATGCACGTTAGTAATTGTATCAAAAGCTAGACGCCTAAAACCGCAATAAAAAACTGCTGTTTTATTATCACCAGTTCTATTTAAGCCACGGTTTTACAAATGCGTTTTGTGTCAACCACTCTCATGGCAAAGCTCCATTTTTAAATGTTATTGGTTGCTTACGCTTGGAACGCATTCCTGCCTTTTCCTTTTTTTGAACAAGCAATCGTTCCAAATGTAATTAACTGCAGCTCAGGAGTTGTGGGTCTTTGCAGTCCACTAGTTTGCGTCATTGGTGGCAACCGCAGTCTTCTAGCATTGGCTGTTACCGCACCAGCTAGTTTTGGTAATAATTTGCTGCTAGCATCGCATAAATAGAGGCGGCGATTCCGAAGGAACTAGGCAAGGAAGTCAGTGGCCTTGAGAAGACTTCTGCGGCGCAAAACCAATCAGGCTTAAAGCTAACCAAAATCTGTGTTTGTCGGCGTTTGTTTGCACCCAGCGCATAAAAGCTTTGGACGAAGCTGTTTTGTGGCACTTCACAAAATCCGTCTTCCACAATTCGCATCTGATTACGCAAAACAAGGCACGAATGCAGGATTACTCCACAGACTGAAATGAACTTGCTATTCTTAAGGAGTCATGTAAATCTCAGCCGCATTACCTAATTCATGTTGGGAACAAATGTATGCTTCAGCTCATTAATGCCATAATTTTAAAGGTACCGGCTTCCATATTAATGTCCCTTGTTGAATTAAAGTACGCCATAGGATTACAGATTAGTAGTGTTAGCCTTGCGTTCACTACCTCTACTTCTCATTTTTCGTTTACCATTGCAGCTGTTAACTTGTTATTTCATGACTGTCCGCTGTTAGGCATAAGTATTTTCGCAAAATCTCGTGATTTCGCTCAAGTGCACATGCAATGGTAGAATGGATTTTTCGTGGATACTGGCAGCGCAATAAGGTGGAGAAGCAAAACAACATCGCCTGCAATTTATGAGTTGGTGTGATTTCTTTGGTGGCACCCAAACTGTTATTAGATCTACATGCCACAAACTGTCGAAATACAAATGCCTGATCAAAGTACGTCTCAGTTCATGTAACTTTATTTCCACCCAGATTTTCGTCGAGACACTATGTGCCCCAAAATAATATTGACAACTACAATTGTAATCAATGCGAAAAATTCGTTGAAAGCAAAATTTTAATGCCATTGCTGCTCACTCATTACATGTAGTCACAAATTTCCGGTATTCTAGAGCTTTAAAAAATAATTCATGCTGGAATGCACTAGACTCAGTGATGGACGATCGGGTCATCCCATTTTGTACTCGTTTTTAATAGAAATGGGTTGTTTTGGGCGCAATTAATATACTTGTGAGTCAGAGTGGTGGCTTATTGGGAGGATAGGGACTGTCAAA
Source organism: Taenia asiatica (assembly GCA_001693035.2). Taxonomy (NCBI): domain Eukaryota; kingdom Metazoa; phylum Platyhelminthes; class Cestoda; order Cyclophyllidea; family Taeniidae; genus Taenia; species Taenia asiatica. The sequence continues at coordinate 5,628 of LWMJ02001125.1, read as the reverse complement.
CAATGGAAAGCCTCAGGTTGACCATTTAAATAAACTGTGCAACTCTTCACGATTGATAGACAGCCAGCCACTTTGAATTGGCTTCGAAAACGTCACATGGTTAGGGGAAGATGCGTCGGTAAAGACAGCGCCTAAATAACAAACAAAAAGCTTGCCGAAAACTACACTTTGCACCTTAGGATTTGCCAATACCAAGTGAAGACCTCTTGGAGGTCAACCAAAAGTCTTTACACTTATGGGTCAATTGGCGTTGACAAAGAGAAAAAAATAAATCAAAAAGTGTAGAACCAAGCTTGCTACAATGTGCCTCTCTATTGTAGAAACACCTTAGAACATCTACCTCTTGCTTTGCTCCTCTTGACAGACATCAAAACCTAGAGACTTACGCTAAGTACTCTACCAAATCATCATTATCAGTCGTGTATGTACAATTCGTTGCACCTAGCACTACCACTAATTCTGACTTCTCGGATTTGCATACACTAATGATGGTTAGTTTATTTTGAAGGAGAAACATGTATCCACGTGCTTACATGGCGGGCGCTGCTATCTTCCCCTCTACGGTCTTATTTTTTGTGTGACATCAAATGCTTGATAAATAGGGCACTCCTCTAAGCGCTCCTGCCTAGGGAGGCAATTCGAACATCCACGAGTGATTAGTGCAAAACAGATATCAAAGAAACACAAATGGTCAACCTACTAACAACTTGGCACAGCTGCCTATCGTGCCCTTTTGAGGCTTCAAATGCCAACTTCTTGGACTCGAATGAGATTTCAATAAAATGCTTGTCGCAATTGACGGTTAGACAATTAGGTGCGGCTTTCAGCAAAGCCCACTGCAGCAAATCGCCTTAAGTTGTAAAGGCTTGTAAATTGGGTGCGATTGTTTACATAACCAGGCGAAAAGCACAGATTGCGTTGATCCTTTGCATTCGTTGATCAACCACGCCAGATGTGACTGTGACGCGTCTGATGTCAGCGTTCCAGCTTGGCATTGGACTTCAAATAAAAAGGGCAAACAATTCGGAACAATTTGTCTGAAGTTGGTCCAGGCACTGGCTATTTTATGTAAGCCTTCGTCATGTACTTTCAAAAACAATTACTTTGAATTAAGAGAGTACGATTGGAATCGGCTTTAGGCACGACAAATAAATGCTTCAAATTCGTTGACTGTCTTGTCTGACTGGAGCTAATATTGATTCCCTACAAAATTGTGACTACAAGTGCGTTATCTTAAGGAGAATCACGGCCTTCCCAGTAGGATGACCTCGATTTTAATTGAAGCGAATCGTCAAAGCTGGGGAAGGAAGAACATTTCGTGCGGTAGTCACTCTTTAGATGTAGAGTGTTAGAATAGGAATGGTTAGATCTCGCTCACACAATTAGTTAAACTGTGTGTGCGCTTTGAACGATTAGTTCGGTAAATCTGCCGAAACCAATGTGAAAGCTGACTATGAGATGGCTAAGACGCTTTAGATAAATAACTAGAAGGCACGTTTTGTGGAACTTATTTTTAGTATTTTTTGCTCAAAGAAATTTGCAACATGGATCTCAGCTCTTAAACGTGAACTAGTGTGGGATAGAGTAAGTCAGTGTAGTGATACAAGTAACCTTAGCCTAGTTTAGCGCAAGGACTCAGGAGGTATGATCCTCGAGTTTGAAGGCATAGACAACGTCCAAAGCATTGACGCTTTTGTGTTTCGCGTAACTATTCAACTTGACCTCCTCTGCTAAGACATCAAGCATACTGCAAGTGCCCTCCTGGACGAGCTCAGTCGTCTGAAAAGCTTGCCGGTAATGTTGAGAATGTCAAAAGACAAGTAAACCGTGTACGGCTGCAATGGACAGTTGAATGCCGTGAATCGGGTCATCTCAAAACCAATGCCTAGTAGCGGTCCAATGAATGACTTTATTTATTGCCCAACAGCTTATCGGTGATATTTACAAGCCATATATTCATCGTTGCTAGTCATATTTTCACGTACTCCCACCCCATTTTGCATTATCATTCCTTATGCTTTGCACTTGTTGTCTCTCATTTCAAAATAGTTCCCTTCGCTTACCGTTCCTCGCTACCTGCACATGAGCTTGCCAAGAAAACAAAACTGCAAGGTTTAATTCTCCTGAAATCTGCAGGTAAAGCACATGCGAATCGCATCCATTGTAGCATATTAATGGGATTTAACGCCCAATGGAGAATAATAGAAAAATTGGAACATTGCAGTGCGAAAACCTATGGGCGCTGTAACGGGCATGGCATTTTTAAATGGGTGATTCCCAAACAGCCATTGCAGCAGACTGTTGGGCAATAAATAAAGTCGTCCATGGGACCCCTACTAGGCATGGATTTTGAGATGACCCGATTCACGACATTCAACTGTCCGTATCGCAAGTATGTGGAGGTTGAATCGTCAACAGCTCTTAAATACGTGGAATGACGGTGTTTAGAAAGTTGCACTGAACTTGACCTCAACCTACTCCCGAGAATGCCGATGCAGTGCACTTTGTTTACAAGATTGTGCTGGTTCACATATCTATTTTTAACAGTCCCAAAAATAGCAATGATTAAGCCGATGATCCCAGTTATGTTTACTAAACATTTGCGGTTGGATCGTTTAACACCACCGGGTCTAAAAATGGTTATTCGAGGGGAACTTGACTTGGACTTATGCGTAGTGAGTCTAACAATAGCAAACCAATGAACTTCGGGCAGGATGTCTGTATAAGTCGAGAGACAAGGCTTTTGGAAGGCACTATCCACAGGCTTCCATTGTAGGTCAATTTCAATTTAGCGGTTGCATCCTAAGGACCACATCTTAAAATTTGCTATGTTCTACCTAGCAATTATGCTCATGTGGCTTGATTTTGCTTATCGTCTATCATTTTGTGATTGTTTTAAAATTGTGTAAAATATGTTTCTCGACCGTAGTTTATGGAAGGCAATGCATTTATTTATGTCATGGTCTTAAGAGTAGAATGTGGTGCCTTTACTACCCAAAACTTTGAAGTTGTAACAACTTGTGAGTGATTGGTGCAACAATTCAATTCGTTTGATTTGTCTTCCATAGGCAGCGGAGTTTAGCTCAACCGTGAAAAATGGAGAGTTGGCCTTCGGGGCAGGAGACAATGCTCAACTACACTCCGGTTTACTTCAATACTGACTATCACGAGTTAATGCAGGATGAACGATGGACGCTCACGGACTACACGTATTCATGGGAAACGAATGAAACTACACCCAACACAGGCTACTGCTCATCGACCATCACGAATTCCGATTCTTCTGCTTTTTCTGGTTTCTACGCTTGTGAAAGCTCCTAGTATTCCTAATACACTTCATGCACACTCTTTCCTTATGCCTGTTCTCCATGTATGCAAACCGGCAACATTAATCGAATCCCCGTGCGTAACTATCTCGTGTAATCTTTTCACAGATGTCGGGTGCACACAGAATGCATAGAGAGGGATGCGTCCTAGCGTTTTTTACATTACTCGGATACTTTTGTGGTCTTGATTGTAGCAATTGCGATCATCAGACTTCTCTTCCACAGAAACGTCAAGAACCACACATTTCTAGTAGCTTTGATGGCATTATATGGTCAGCGCTTTGGTTTGCTCACCAAAATACTTCCCGACGCAAAGAAGGGCTGGAATTATCAGGGACTAAATCACCAAATACAACTAATTGTCAAGCTAGACAATTATAAAAACGTCATCCAATTTGGCCCCTACCGTTTAATAAATCCGAGACAGCTTCAAATACTGCTTGCCTGCAGCACGTTCAAAAACCACACCTTATGTATTTAGCAGATTAAATAATGCAAGGAATAAACCTGCACGTCTTCTTATAGCCTCAAACGAAAGCACTTGAAGTTCCTTTTTTTGCAAAACAATAAAATTTCAGCGCTATAAACGCACTGGTCTTGATGTCACGATCAAGTTTTCATGAAACAGATGATTGTTCATTAAATGAATGCGTTGCATCTTACGTGAATATGGCGGCTGATTCAATTGAGCTGTACCCAATTAAGCCCAAATATCTGTTTGTAGAAAGGACAACGAATCGAAAACAATACAGTGCCACGTGTTTTCATGCCATTTTTTTCTGCGTTTCACATGAGCACACTCTTAAAATCCCAATCACACCATGAAATTCTTTGCGCCTGGTTCGTTTAAAGGTCCATAAAATTTCGTTTTCCTCTTAGAATAGTGGCATAAGTGCATCCAAGAAGGTTCCAGAAACAAATAGAAATAATGAGGTTGTAAGGAGGGATTAGCCGCAGCAAATTTTAGACATGGTCATCTGCTGAAGTTACGCGTTTATCTTGCCGTTTGGCCGGAATCAGGTGAACGTTAATTGTAAAGGCGCTTAACAGTGCGACGTCTCCAAGTCCGGCTTAAAGCGACACTTATAACCTCATACTAAGTGCAAGGATGCCTCCTTTGAGCTAAAACCCTGGGTATGCTTGCAGGAACTGGGTCGTAACTTCAAGACAAGTTCCCTTAACACCTTAGTTATCCTCTTGTGCTGTATCAGCTTTCACGGGTTTCGGCAGCATCAAGGTGACGTAAGGACAACACTTTGCATTATTTGTTCCAAAACAGGCGCACACTCAAAGCTTGAAAAGCGCAAATTGGCCAACCTTTTAATGAACATAATGTAGAATGCTGTCTATTGTTGAGCAGCAGAATTTTTACGATTTGTTGGAAGGCTATCATAAAGTGACTGCAGTATGCTATCGGATGTGTTGTGCACAAAACCTATGCTGTCGCGTTACTTGAAGAGAATAGTTGGGTGGCACCAAGGCTTCGAGAGTGAGTTAGTGGAAGAAAAGGGGAAAGAAACTATTAGTAAAATAAATTCTGGTGAATACCTTATCGATGCCTCTCCATTGTGGTTGCCGGTGGAGACATCGCTTATCTAGATGTCACTTAAATGCACCGTGATGTAAGATTAATTGAAATTTTAATACCTCACGATTGAGTGGGTAGGTCTGGTGCTTTCTAATAATGTAAGACAAATGCTAACTTAGCGAGAACAAGGCAGTTCATCACAGTAGCATCTCATCTAGCCAAAAGCACTCCTAACTTTGAAGCACGGTATTCACCTTTACGGCGCAAAGTTCTTCTATGCAAACTGTTGATGTGATCACTGCAGCAGATTACATGCTAAATGTTCCTTTTTAGCGCTAGGATGCGGTGTTTGCCAGGCAAATGACATTTTTGAACAGTCAGATTTTGAGAAGTAAGAAGAGAAGTTAGTAGTCACATTTAGTCAATAGTCTCTTCTCTCGCAGCCCCATTCTTGACCAAATGCAATGCTGAGCAGGAGCAATGAGCGTAGAGCAAGCAGAAGGATCTGAGATGTCTTTAATCTCCGCAATTATCAGGCTAGTTGTACTGTTTGTTTGTAGCGTTTTTGGAGGCGNAAATTTGATAAAATTTAAGTTCTAGCATTCTGAAATGCAATCTTTCAAAATGCTCAGTGCATTAAAAGTCCTTACTGACAAACGACTCTTCAGCCCTCGAAAAAAAGCTTTTTTTAAAAGATCTGTAATTAATGGCATGTAACGAAGAAGTAAGCATTTGTACTTCACTGGTCTTTGCTCACTTGACCTCATTGCTCAT
>LWMJ02001124.1:0-11364 GCA_001693035.2 Taenia asiatica | reverse complement strand
TACTAAAATATTGCACTCGATAACAGCATTTGATTAAACCAATCGTTGAAAATCGGCCATTTAATAAACAGGCAGCACAGAGGCTATGAAATTCAGCAGGCCTCAGCAATTGCTAGGCAGAAGTAGTCGACAGAGTTAAATACACTTGGAAATAATTTTGGACAAAGACGACTCTTTCTAGTCGTGAGCAAGTGACTTTAAAACCGAGGCTGACAACAATGTTTATTTGGTTGATGATTTACGATGATACACTATTATCTCATTTCGCAATATCTGGGGAGGCTTTTACCGAACAATTTTAGCGCGTGCTTAGTTCCGGGCAAGGCTGTAACGCCTCCTTTTTTCCCTGAATTCGCAACAGCCTAAGGTTACATGATATAGAAGACATAGAAAGTTGGTAGTACCTCTTATTGAATCAACGGGTCATGTGCAAAAGGATGTATGCTATCAACGACCATATCCGCAAAGACCGAGAAGAGACAGCAAAAAACATCCGCTGCATGGCAGCTACCCCATCTAGAAATTTTGCACCATGATCAGCAAGTGCAGTGAGGTCTGAACTGAGGTAATGTAAAATGCTTTCAGAAACTTACCGGTAAAGTAGTGAAAACCGTTTTAAGTACAATAATGCCTTATCACCTTTCAGGAAGTCAAGGTGAAACAGACCGATCGTGCAACTTCACTCTGCACATTGCACAAGTCCAAATTAGCCCGCAAAGCAAAGATAGTAGACAGGCGTAGACACTGAAGAGGCAATCCATCAACACCGTTAGACGCCTAAACAGGGGTAAGCAGGCTCCAACAGGTGCATCATTTCAGTAAATAGGATCGCCAATTAACCAACACAAATTCAGGTGGCCCTGTGAGCCTGCAATGGCCTGCCGTCGCGATAATGTTCGAAGCAATGGTAAGAGGCGAAATTTGCAACAAACTCACAAGAGAATGCTAAATCTGACCAGAAAATGCGATGGAGGGGAGAGTGAGCGCATCCATCAGAGCGATGCTGCTATCCACACCGGTTTCCACACACTGCTATCTCTCCTCTCCCTCCTCTCCTTTCGTCTCTACAGGCGCATTATGAGAGGTGGATGGTTCTTGCTCCGTTTTCCTGACATTCACAAGAACTGCTTATTTATTTGACGACTTAATTAATCTAGGAGTAATTGCTTCTCATCGCACTGTATTCACCAGGAATGTGTAACACGTGTAAAAGTGCCTCTACTCTTTTGCACAGTACTCTCCGCATGAACTTCACGCGGCACTGGTGGCGGAAATAAATTTATCAGGAATATCATAACAGTACAACTGAATGAGCGTTAATGCTCAGATCTGAAATCCTAATCTTGCCTTCAGTCGCCTTTGCTTCAGTTACCATGACAAGTAAGTCAAACTCTGACAATGTCTCTTTGTAGAACAATAAATGCCCCTCCCAAATCGATTTTTCAAAACAATATTCAGAGGTACGACAAGAAGCCCCACCACTGGGGTGAGAAGTACATTTTCGAAGGAGACATTAGCATTTACATCAGCTGAAACAGCGACAGTGGGGGTGCATTTTCTCCCATGGAACAGATAGTGCAACTGCACATAACATAATCAGCGCCATCTCCATTGTCAACAACACTGGTCTCCAAGCAGAAAACGAAGAAGTCTTCCACAGGGCGATAGCCGCAGTGTGGTCTATCTGTCATTCATACCTATGCAGTCCATTATCGCAATGGTGTTGTCTTCCACCCGACACTAGCTTCAAAGTTGACTTCGCTCCCTTCTTCCACTCTGTGGCTACAATGACCATTTCAGTAGATTAGAGAAGCCCATGCACACAGTGAAGAAGAAAGTGGTGTCAATCGAAAGTGCAAAGACCAATACGCAGTTCAGAGTGGATAAGCTTCGAAGAGTTGCGTGAATGAATGTAATCCGAATGGTTGTTTGAAGGAAGATGTGAATAGATATCAGAGAAAATTATTGACGAGTTAATTGACGTACAGGTTCAAGGAGGACCGGTACTAAATCCTGAATAAACGGACATTTAGATGGGCAGATCAGGCGAGCAGACAGATCCCTGATCAAATAATTAAAACTCATGAAGGTCCAGCACCGCTACCACCAGCAAAAGTAGCGTTCATATGACAGGAAAGAGGCAGCATCCCCTAACGGCTTCCCAATTATTCCAATCCTTAGCAAAGTCTGCTGTCTTAGCCCATTCAACCCTTCCAGATATCCCTTTACGGGCCTCTCATCCTGCATCACAAGTTTCTACAAGCAACTTCTTTTCTTCATCTTGCCTTCAGTCGCCTTTGCTTCAGTTACCATGACAAGTAAGTCAAACTCTGACAATGTCTCTTTATAGAACAATAAATGCCCCTCCCAAATCGATTTTTCAAAACAATTTTCAGAGGTACGATAAGAAGCCCTACCACTGGGGTGGGAAGTACATTTTCGAAGGAGACATTAGCATTGACATCAGCTGAAACAGCGACGGTGGGGGTGCATTTTCTCCCATGGAACAGATAGTGCAACTGCACATAACATAATCAGCGCCATCTCCATTGTCAACAACACTGGTCTCCAAGCAGAAAACGAAGAAGTCTTCCACAGGGCGATGCCCGAAATGTGGCCTGCCTGTCATTCATACCTACACAGTCTATTATCGCAATGGTGTCGCCTTCCACGCGACACTAGCTTCAAAGTTGACTTTGCTCCCTTCTTCCATTCTGTGGCTACAATGACCATTTCAGTAGATTAGAGAAGCCCATGCACACAGTGAAGAAGAAAGTGGTGTCAATTGAAAGTGCAAAGACCAACACGCAGTTCAGAGTGGATAAGCTTCGAAGAGTTATGTAAATGAATGTGGTCACAATGGTTGTTTGAAGGAGGATGTGAATAGATAACAGAGGAAATGATTGGCGAGTCAATTGGCGCACAAGTTTAAGGAGGTTCGGCGCTGAATCCTGAATAAACGGACATTTAGATGGGCAGATTAGGCGAGCAGACAGATCCCTGATCTAATAATTTGAACTCATGAAGGTCCAGCACCGCTACCACCAGCAAAAGTAGCGTTCATATGACAGGAAAGAGGCAGCATCCCCTAACGGCTTCCCAATTATTCCAATCCTTAGCAAAGTCTGCCATCTTAGCCCATTCAACCCTTCCAGATATCCCTTTACGGGCCTCTCATCCTGCATCACAAGTTTCTACAAGCAACTTCTTTTCTTCATTTAATCATCCACCAACTCCACCCAATTTGCCAGTCCCGATTTTGGGCCGATGGTGATGGGGTAGAGCTTACAGTATTTGCAAGCTACCCTTAGTAAGGTCTCATCCATCCTGCCACTGCCATTACCAGCCACGGTGGCGTTAACGCCAGCTGCATTTGTGATCTTGCAAGCATCTGTGAGTCAGTGGCTGAGGGTATAGAGTGCCACCTGTATCCCTGAAACGTTCATGCAAAACGACTCAAGGTTGACCTAGACAGCGACCATGCAGACGGGCCAGATGCTAACTCTAGTCTCCAGCTAACACGGAAGAAAAGAAGACCTCAGGAGAAGGTTCATTAGAGCTCCGATATTGCATTAACTTATAACATCAGCATTAGCACCTTCTTTAAGGAGAAATTAGCACATATAATTGTAACGAAATGACGAGAGAAAGATAAAAGTAAGTGAAATATTTGAGTAAACATCGAAGCACAGATATGGCAGACAGAGCTGATTGCCCCTGAAACCAAACGGCATTGGAAAGCTAACCTTTGCAATAATTACGACCACAAAAGGAAGGCTGAAATCGACAAACGGCTAATCTCAAAAGTTTGAAAATAGAGCTCTGTGATTAGTTGTCGCATCGCAAAAATACAACGCCATGACCCTGATTGACCTCTCAAAATTAAAGCAGAAGCGAGGTGACCTTGGCGAACTTCGTTAAAGTCAGGTGTAATTAAGTGGTCGCTGGTAGGCCCCAATGGTGTTTTGTTTTCTCCAGAAACGCGAGACAAATCCTGCAAAACATGCAGCAAGTAGGAGGCGAGAAACGATGGTAAGCGGATCTGGGAACATGCCTTTTAATTGGATTTCTACATGCCGTAGATCTCGCTACGCGCACACCAATTATGAGCCTAAAATGCCCAGAGAATATGATAAGATAAGGAAGTCATACTGGGGATAAGATAACAGCACAAGAAAGATGAAGATGAGGGAAGAAATCAAACCAATCAAGCAAGATCGACCCCCCTTGGATAGAAATTGATTGAAATGAGGAGCAATAAAAGGGATCCAAAGGATGGAAAAAGAAGCCACAGGCTTTAAGCCGTCCTCTTGGGTAGCATTGAGTACGTCTGCATTACCTCTTCCATCATTATTTCTTTTGACCATCAGAAATGTGGTAGTAAAGAAAGGCTGCACTGGTCGCAATTCGACACTGGTCTTCGGCCCTTTTTGCCGCCTCACACAAATGGACCCCCGAGCTCACTCAAAAGCCACACAGGACTTTCTAGTGGTTTTTAGCTTTGCTGATAGGCTGGATTCAGTGTTTTCAAACGGCAGTGGATGAGTAGGAAGAACGTATTGGCAGTCCGAGAGGACTAGGAAACAGGACTAAAGGCAACCAAACTCATAGCAATTACCCAATTCCAGAACGCATTACCGCCTCTCAGCTGCAAAACCATCAGCAGCTCTAAGTGTCAACCAACTGCGTGACCTATGAGGATAGTACGCCTGTGGACTGATAAAAATTAATCGCAAATGCTCTAATCCAAATAAATTAACAACTAGTCCAAGACTGCTGCCAGAAACTTTAGGGTTGGGTCAGAAGGGTCAATGCGTCACCAAGTACACAAAGACCAACTGTTGGAACGAGGGTTAAATTCGTAATTAATGACCGAATGAATAATAAGCAAACAAAGAAAACGGGACGATGTAGCACAGCTGGGTGGATAAACGTGGATAGGCGAGCAATTTCATTGGGCCTGAGCACCTCAATCCATTACCAGTATTGCAGCGGCTGTGGATCAACACTGCGTGCAGGCAATCCACTCATCACAGGAATACTTCTTTCCAATTCGTCCCAGTTTAAAATGGTGCAAAGGGGCATCTCACGAACATGTACACTTGGCTAATCGTATGGGAATCAAGTTGGGTGTACCAACTTGCCTAAACTTTCCTGTTCATTTGATGAGAAATAAGGAAATCTTCGCCACCGCAGGTTGCACTAGAATTGCGTTTCTGTGATGAAGGGATTTCTTGCATGCAATGTTGACCTATAGCGGCGGCTAGACTGATAATGGCCGCAAGATCGAGGTGGTAGATTGGAAGAATTTTACTGATATCATTCCGACAATATTTCACAAATTCGCACGAATTTTTTAAAAACTACTGATCCATACTGGCAGTGATGCGCTTACTTAACATGGGTTTCGACACCGTCCAGACAATTCCTGTTCATTCGGAAGTAGAGGACCTGGTCATCGAAAGAGCATGCACTTCGACTAGGCGAGGAACTCGCACATACTCACATGGAGAAAAAGCAGTGGGAACCAAGTAAATCAAAAAGTCTAAGCAGGTGTCCAAAAGCCTTTACTTAACTAACAATCGTACATGTATTCTTGTCATACTCTACAGTACTGACTCCTACCTGAAGTCATTCAGGCAACGATTTTACTTCACTCGCATTTCCAGCTCACTATCATTCTCAGGACACAAAGCTTGCTTCTTCTTAAAATTCTTTCACTATTCTCTTGAAGCAGCGTTCCCTCTTTAAGTGCTAACTTCACTTCCGCAACTTTCATTCATTCTCTCGCGTCTTACTTTCCTTCCTCTCTTCCCTCATTTATTCATTCGCTCCTTTATTTGCTTGTTCATCCATTTGTCCTTCCTTCCGCTCCCGCTCCTTTTCCACACAGCATCTTCGCCACTAGCATTACCATCACTTGCCGATGCACTATCCTCTCCCCAAATCCCTTACTTCTATTATTCTGTTCAAAATGAATCGAACAATTTCAAATGGGTTAAAATATTTTACATATAAACAACACCCTAGCTTCACCATGTCTTATTTCTCATTTCTTTTACCCGTCACACATATATGGCACACACACATATATGTTTACTAATATTTTCCTTTTCCCCGCTCATGCTTTGCACGTGCAGCGTGACAGCGCCACCACGCAGCCGCGCACTTTCAAACGCCGAAGCAATCAATTGAATCTATTGATTGACCCACTTCCTTAAATTAATTGACGTGACGATGACCAGAGAACGAACGCACCACATAGCGCTCTTTGTGCTTGCGTACCTTTCATTTCTCCTTTTGACTTACACCTTTAGTTCTCGTTTTCGCTTCCTTTCCACCGTCTGGACTGCGGTGGATATCGCGTGAATTGTGCTCACGAGAGGCAGTTGCTCCCTTTCACACACACACACGCACACACACCTCTGTTAATGCCAAACACTTGCGGGTTGCCAAGAGGCCACTTACCAGGAATCTGCTGCAACAATAAGGCAATTCAAACAGGCGATCATGTGGAGGAATAGGACCAGAGAAGGAGGAGAAGCAAGAGGAGGACGAAAAGAATTTGACGGGCTCATCTGATAAGAAGTTCACCAGAAATCAGCAAACACTTAATTCTCTGCACTGCCTGGAAGTCGTCCGATGTGGCGCAAGCTGCAGACTGCACTGCAGTTACGAGTTAAGGCATAACCAAACTTCCAGGTGAGTGCGAATGGAAGGAAGGAGGAGAGGGAGTAGAAGGCGGTGCGGATGGAGCAAAGATTATTTGCGCTGGAAAGAGGAGAAGGAGGAATGCAATGGGCCGTTCGAAGAAGGAGTGGGGGTGGGAGCAGAAGCGTGAGGAGTGAGGGGAGGACGGGAGAATGGAGAAAGAGGTGAAGATACACCATGTCATCAGCTGTGCTTACCACCGCGTTGACGGCAAATCGGAGGAGACGCGGAGCAGGTGCAGTGGACTCTTTACCAACACCATCGGCGGACTTGCGTGGCGCCGACCACAACGTCAACGACCTCACCGATACAGGCTCACGGATTCCATCGAACATTGATAGGGAACGGAATGCCTGCTACCAACCACGTCATTGTAGCAAGCTAAGCTGGTGAAATTGTCTTCTGGTTAATACAGCATTCGCACTACGAGCAGGAGGAGGGTATCAGGGACACATTTTAAGTGTTGATATTGCTGCTCTTGATGCACCTGTTTGCACAGCCAGCGGTTAGCACAGGAGGGGAATAGAGGTGATGATGATGATGATCGTTGCTTCGCAAAGAGAAGGAAGGAATTCTGTCAGTCTATCCTACCCCTCCCTCCATTTCCTTTTACTCCTTTCTCCTTCTAGTGTTCGGTTGAGAAGTCGCGGTCCCAACAACAACATCTCGCAATTGTCCGTCGCAGTCGTTCCATGGTGTTGTCTCCCCATTTTTCACTCATTTCCCCTCTCGCCCTCCTGCCCTCACTCACCTACTTTCCTCCTCTCCTTCTTCTTCGAGTAGCTCTTTGTCTCCCACATCTTCTTCCTTTCGTGTTCACATTCCTTCCTTTCTTCGTTCCTTACTTTCTTTCCTTGCTTCCTATCATTCGCGTTCATCTGACCCTTCGGCTCTGGCACAGACCACTGCAAATGCCTTTGCCTCCTTCCAAATCTTTGCACTTCTGGCCAAGACGACGAATTGGAGTATCTGCTGGAATCACATGAGCTACATATCAGATGCGATTGACGAGTTCCACTCCCACTATTCCCACTCTTCCCACTTCCCCACTTCTTCCACATGAGCGTCTGTTTGAGCTGCCTTGTTGTGGCAGAGCCCTCCTCGGTTTTTTCTTTCGTTCGTTAGAGTGCCTTCTCACTGTCTCAATAGAATGGCAGTGCTAATTCGTAGTGTTGAGTAGTATTAGATAGGACACGGTCATTAGGGCGTCATGAGCAGGTTCGTTCTAGTAGTACTATAACTAGACATTCTCCTCCTTCTCATTTTTGCCACACCAACACATCTACTTCTTCGATGGCTCGAGTTCCTTCGACTAGTTGGAAAGATGGAGGAGAAAGAGAGAAACCGGCCCTCATGCACTCGCCACCTGTCTTGTCAGCAGTCATTAATTGTGATCCAACAAGGCAAAATGAGGGAAAAACTTCCACTGCCACCTATGGAAACAAAGTGTGGCGCAGTGCAATATCTCCCTGCAATAACCCATGCATACACACTGCAGTGCCCCCACCCCGTCTTTTCTTGCCACCTGTGAAGGACGAAGGGAAGGAGACAATAATGGTAGCAGTAGTCGTGCAGAAGACATCTATTCCACGTGTACCAACACACGTCATTCAAAAAATCACCGACACAATGCATGATCATTTCACATTCGCCCACTTCCCGCTTCACCTCCTCCCCTTCCTCCTGCTTGTTTGACCTCCGATTCTGCCGCTGCCACTGCCTCCGCCGATGGAACTTAACTCAAGCCCCAACCCTGCTTATACTGCTCCCACTGAAAATGCCTACTTGTGAGCCAGACAATTTACAAAACACCCACTTTCGAGCACCATTTTAGTAGTACCAGCATTAACCTTGAAATGCAAATGTAAAAATTGGCTTGATGACGAATGAAGTGACACGGTTTTCAATACATGTGCTTTCCTCCTCCACATGCCATCTTCTTCTTCTTCTTCCCCCTCTCTCTTCTCAACAGGCAACCAAACATTCAACACAAGGTAGAGCTGGACTCAACGCTTCCACTTTTAATCAACTTCTGCACCATTTGTTCGCGCATACTTAATGAAGTGTCCATAATCATGAGGCCGCATCGAAATTTGATTCGGCAAACAATTGCGATGATGTCCTGCCAAAGGTAAAACCTAGGCACACTGGGCTTGATCTGTTTAACTATAAACCTCATCACTGCACGCAACAGCAGTGACTGCTTCGTCCAGATCTTCACACTAAATGCAATTTGTTGCTCCAACGAGCCGATACCTTCTCTCTCACAAACCACAAAATCGAACTTCCTTCATCACCATTTTGCTTTCAATACAAACACTATTCTTGCTAGTTACAATTTCCTCACGCGGAATGCATGCCACACGCATATGTACAACGTAGCAACGAAGGTGGTCCTGATAAAAAGCAAAGCAGACGAACCCATTGACAGACACCGTAATGCTGAGGGGGATGTGTGTGCCCAACTTACTTTTGACTTCAACTGCCGTTCAACTTCCACTGTAATATCGTCAAAGCGACAGTTCTTCTCACGCGATCCGCCATATTTCCATTCATCGACTATGAATCAACTGGCACGAACTTGCACAGACACTAAAATAACCCTTTTTTCACCAACACTCTAAGTCACAGAAGAATAAGTGCTCTCATTTTAGTAATAATTGGACTTCGGTCGTTGAAAAAACCTACCCATTTGAAGGAGATGACACACAAATCACCACATCACGCGGCAAAGCATAAAAGCCACTCATTCATTCATTTATGATCCCAAACGACCTTCGTGTCGCAGTTATTCATTCCACTAATTAACAAAATTCATAGAATAAGCATCAAATTTTTTAAACTCAACGATACTTTATAGGCGAAAATCCTTTTTTCGAAGTCTTCTAAGTTAACTTTGTTAGAAACAGGTGCAACCAAATGACAATAACTGTAGCGTCCCGGAGGCCGGCTAGCATAATATGGCCGCCCAAGTGACCAAAACTGGCAATTTGAACAAGCAAAGCATTACTCAGCCCCTCTCTCCTTTCGAGTGTCGCTTCCGACGTTCCCCTCAGTCAGCCTCCTGTGTCAGCCATCACAACGTAATCAGTGCTTTGAGAAGCACCTACTAGCTAACCATCCCAGTCATCGAGATTCAATTGCATGTGTTCATGTAGTGCCATCAATTCCGCATAGCACTTGGTGCGTATTTCTTAGTCCTCCTCTCCCACGATAATGTGGCCCAATGAAAGATGGGAGTACGAATCCAAGTTTTTGAATGGGTTGAGACACACGCAACACATATTGTGATTTTAGGCCTTTTTGATGCCGAAAGAGAGACGGGATGGTGTCGCAGAACCCTGAGCAAATGGGGCGTTCGGGCCTCGTAGTAACAAAGTGCACGCTTTTTTAGGTGTGTAAAGCATAAAACGATGCTATCGAATGGCGCTCTGCACATTCTACATCTTTTGATACACAAGTTGGCGAAGAAGGCGAGTTGCCCAAGAACAGGAGAGAAAGAGAGCTTATGGAGGATGCTTGATCACAACGTCGCTGATCCCTCCTGGCAGTTCTAATGAAAATGGATTTCACGATTGGTGTCGACTCAGTTGTTAATAGCTTCATTGCAGAACACGAGGGTGAGGCAGGTGCTGAAGACAGACGTCGATCTCAGCCCTTCTTTTATGGAATGCCAGAGATTCTCCCACCCGTAGCACATGCAGTTCAATTACAAGGCCGAAGTTTGCCAGAAGCGGTATGGAGCAGTATAAAATCCATCCAAGTCTGATCCGCTTTCCGCTGCCACCAGGGTAGCGTCCCGAAACTCCCTCTAAGGTAAAAGAATGCATAGTGCTAGGACAGGATATGCACTCTGGAAACAGAGAGCTTGAAGGCTGTTGGCACGGCTCGGAGATCTGCCAACTGGCTAGTACAATATGGCCACCCAAGTGACCAAAGCCAACAGTTCGAACAAACGAAGTATTACGCGGAGTTTTGACACCCATACTTGCATCTAGATCAACTCACTGCGATGAACTTGCATTTTTCCTCATTTTGCAAAGGTGTGCGGTGGTTATCAGCCTGCTCAACGTCTTGCTGTGTGCATCTGCTGGAGATGCACCGATTACATGGCCTGATGCACGCCACTTTCGTGCAATCCTTGATCAAAGATGGGGCAATGTATTGGCACTCTATTGACCTGTGAAAGAACACTGTCCACAGAATGGCCTTCTGAACTTCTCAGCGAGCATCACGAAGATTGGAGATAACATATTTGGGAGGAATCGTAGCGTAACAAGTGGACGTCTAGATGCCACATTTGAACAAAGTGAGGCTGCGTATCTCATCACAGCTTGAATGAGGACAAAATTCAATGTTCATGGAGTCACTGCCAAAGCCAGCATAACGATGGGTGGTAAGCACTTTCTCATTTGACAGGAACGCGTGATTGTCTTAATAACGTTGTGAGGCATATGAGTCTATGCACTCAATCGTGGATTTCGCTTTGGCTCTCGGCCCCCATGGTAGGTTCAAATCACTTACCTGTATTTCTTACCTAGTCCAAAGTGTGGCTAGATTTCTGGTAGCACAACTTAAGGGAATTTCATTAGCCGATTTCTCGGTGACGATGCAATCTAGCTGCTGCAAGTTCACGAGGTCTTCCCGATGGAA
>LWMJ02001122.1:6272-19311 GCA_001693035.2 Taenia asiatica | reverse complement strand
CTTGCTTTGCCATTAAGTGCAGTTCTCTTTCTTTGTGTTGGACTTATCGTCGCAGACATCGATACTCACCAAGTATGAGGAACGCAAATCCTCCGATGGGCGTGTGATCACATAGCGCTGTTATCAGGCTCGTAGACGGCCGTGGAGTGGAGCATTAAAATTAGGACTTGACGCGTGATGACAGAGTAAGTGGAGTAGGAAGAGGCTGATGCACGGACTCATGACGAGGCAAAGAAGTTGGACAATGGTTAAGCAAACGATAGCAGCACTTGATGAGTCCGTTGCATCTGAGGTGCAAACGGAATGTGCAGCTATGCTGGCCGTGACACCTGACGGTATTGTAGATATGCAGGGCACACCCCGACGCCTCTCTGCATCCTCTCACGGTGTTGTGAAAAGAAGGGAGCAGAGAGGAACTGTCGGACCAAAAGGGAAGAGAAGGGCACCGGTAATGTTGTCACAGTGATGCCGAGGCCATGGACTCAAACTAGCCGTTCCCTCCGTGACACCTTTAGCCGTTCCCTCCGTGACACCTTAACCATTGTTCGCACCACATTCTATGCTGATCTGACGATGTGATGAATGAGCCTGAGTGTGCAAGTGTCCATTATTTTATAGCTGTTCAGCACAAATCACTGTCGAATGGTCAAATGTGGTGGCTTTGGTGTGCGTCGACTGAAAAATGAATTAAAACTAAGCACGATAAAATGTGTCATAGAATTAAATTAGAAATGACCTTCTTCAATGAAAAGCTCTCAAGTGGATGGTTGTTTGAAATGACGGCCGCCTTTTTGAATGCAATGCTAAGGGACGATTCGAGCATCTACAGCTGCACTGATGTCTTTGGTTAGTTTATATCCATTTGTTTCCCGCAAACACTTTCTCACTTCGCTTTTCATTCAATTAAACGTACGGGCTCAATATCTGAGCTCATAGATCATTTTTCCACTCTGTCATCAGATGTTGTTAACTGCAATGTCTTACAACATCGTTTGTCCCCACTGCGTGTGCGCAAAGCCTCCCCTCCCACTCGCGATGCTGCACGGTCAGTCACTCAGTGCAATGTGTCACCTTTACTATCTAACATGTCTCGCTTGCATAAAAACAACAAAAATTAGTTCAAACCCCTCTCATACTTTTCACACTTCGCAGGTTCAATGGTGTTTGCGTCCTCTCTGGGTTTTGCCAAAGCTCGTGTAATCGTACTTCATCAATTCCACCACCACACGCTGAGGCCCAACACATTTGACTATTCCGTGGTTATTTCTGCCCAACAGCTATGCAATAGTTGACATGATAACATTTCGGAAAGGACGCAGGAAGGTGCTGCTAAAGACAACATAACTAGTGGTCAAACCTTGCGTGGTGCAATAGAGGGGGAGTGAGAGATCCGTGTCATCGCGTCTGATGCAGTTGTAATCAAAACAAACAGTAGGTTTGTGTGAATAGCGAGCTGTGGATATTGTCATGCTCCTAGCCTGAGCTAGTTCACTAGGGTATTGGTGCTCTTCTTTAACTGCGCCACACTGCAACAACTTTTCCTCACTGCCGCCTCCGAATGGGACGTGGAATGTGGCTCCACTTAACGTAACTTCGCCTCATCAGGTGCTGGGTTAGGCGATTGATCTCCCTCACAGTACTGGTCGAGGATGGATGTTGGCGGCAATTTCGCCGTTTGGGAGTCTATGACACTTAGGTGCTTGCTTTGCCATTAAGTGCAGTTCTCTTTCTTTGTGTTGGACTTATCGTCGCAGACATCGATACTCACCAAGTATGAGGAACGCAAATCCTCCGATGGGCGTGTGATCACATAGCGCTGTTATCAGGCTCGTAGACGGCCGTGGAGTGGAGCATTAAAATTAGGACTTGACGCGTGATGACAGAGTAAGTGGAGTAGGAAGAGGCTGATGCACGGACTCATGACGAGGCAAAGAAGTTGGACAATGGTTAAGCAAACGATAGCAGCACTTGATGAGTCCGTTGCATCTGAGGTGCAAACGGAATGTGCAGCTCTGCTGGCCGTGACACCTGACGGTATTGTAGGTTTGCAGGGCACACCCCGACGCCTCTCTGCATCCTCTCACGGTGTTGTGAAAAGAAGGGAGCAGAGAGGAACTGTCGGACCAAAAGGGAAGAGAAGGGCACCGGCAATGTTGTCACAGTGATGCCGAGGCCATGGACTCAAACTAGCCGTTCCCTCCGTGACACCTTAACCATTGTTCGCACCACATTCTATGCTGGTCTGACGATGTGATGAATGAGCCTGAGTGTGCAAGTGTCCATTATTTTATAGCTGTTCAGCACAAAGCACTGTCGAATGGTCAAATGTGGTGGCTTTGGTGTGCGTCGACTGAAAAATGAATTAAAACTAAGCACGATAAAATGTGTCATAGAATTAAATTAGAAATGACCTGCTTCAATGAAAAGCTATCAAGTGGATGGCTGTTTGAAATGACGACCGCCTTTTTGAATGCAATGCTAAGGAACGATTCGAGCACCTACATCTGCACTGATGTCTTTGGTTAGTTTATATCCATTTGTTGGTTGCTTGTCAAGTTGTTAGTTTAGAGAACAGGATGTACGAAAATAGAATGGTACTTGAGAGATACTAAGAGGATATCCAACGTAAGTGGGCGACGAAATCTTAGAATACAGAAGGAAATTTCGTGGCCTTGATGGGGCTTTGTGTTTCACTGAGTCATCCATGCAGCACCCTGAATGCGAAAGGACAAGGAAGGTATCGCGCAATATAAAAGTCGAAATCAGTTTCTGTTTATGTCCATTAACATGCGAACCGTTTTGTGATGCATTCACTGGAGATTCAATCAGAGATTTTCCATCTCGTAGTTTAGCAAAGCACGAGCTAAGCCGGTAGATGGAAAACATGAGGCGCGTTAACATATTGCGTGTGTTGGGCATTATGACTCCCGCTTTGCTTAAGATAAGCCTCGCCGTACTCAACATCCGCCGATGGAATGTGTCGGACCGGGGTTCTAGCCCATTTCCCTGCTCATTCTGGTGCCAATTTAACTTGACACCGCCATTCGCGATGGATTAGCATGTAAAAGGTGGTCTACCATGCTATTGGCTTCCACGACCAGTAAAACAGTGAGACGCTCTGAAGCCTATTAATGTTCCCACCACCTTACCCTTTTGAAGGGTCCTCCTCTCAAACTGAGCCAGCATCTGCTCAATGCTTGCTCGGGGAAATGCAATAATCGCAGCATATATTACTAATGCTCAGTGGAGTAACTCATTGACGAGTGACGTTCAACGAAAGATGGACGTGCGAAATACACCGCGATGCGAGAGGAACCAGTTTGCTTTTAGAGTAAGTTATGCTCTTCCTCCAATGGATCCCCAGAAAGCCTGACCCCATCCAGCGCACACAGGATCGTTGCCTGCCAAGGAGCAATCTTCACGCCCACTGGATTCATCGCCACATTTTAGCCCTAATGCAGCCAAATCAATCACATGCACTACAATGAAAAATGTTCTCGGACACTCTGGCCCGCTGCAGTGCTCCGTGGTGCATCCCAGCAACGGTGACTTTAACCACCCTTCCCAGATTGCTGCAAGTGGGTTCACTGAGCAGAGACGAGTGTCGCACTGCTTGGTCGGCATCTAAAACGCACCAGCGGTCAACGGATTCGGCCTAGCCTCAATCCACGCATTCAAATGCTGCTACTAATGCTTGCAGCCAGCAGCATGCGTTGGTGACACGCATTTTGCCCCGACTCAAATGCTCCAGACTACGCGCAGTCAAGAGGCATCAAAGCATTTTTGGAGGTAAATGCCAGACTATCGTGTCTTCAGCAGAGTAAGCATATCTACTCCTCGATCTTAAGTAACGAAACGTTGACCGAAGTAATGAGACCTGCCTGTCTGATTGAATGCCATCGACTCCGCAGTAGGAATATGCCTATCAACCCTCGTGATGCTATGCACGCAGAGCGATATTCCTTTACCCTTTGGATAAATGCGGTTCATTTAAGCATGGATATGATGGAAGTGGGGTGGTTGGACCAGAGTCACACGATATCTTTCAACTCCTTTCCTACTTTGTCGCAGTAAAGATCAGTACTGCCGCGAGTTTCAAGGACTTGGCTTTTCCTCCAACGACCTTCCTAATGTGCAAATGCAGCGTATCAGAGCTTGCACGCGTAGTGAAATTTAGCACCACCCCTGTCACAGACCCATGCGCCCCTCAGCCGAATGGCTTCTTCATCTTAAGTCGGAACCAATCGAATCGCTGCGAGTAAGACGTTGAACAACTCTCTCACCCTCATCTCTCTGTCAGTGGTTGTGACGATGAACCCGTCATGTGGCTGCCACGTTGCAGCCAGTGTGAGTGGTTCAAGTTGACCTCACTCCCACCTGTGATCGCGCCGTGATCCTCCACGAAGTCATTCAAGCGTGGCAGTCAGCTTGCTGGTACTGATGAGAGCCCACTATTAATAAAGCGACTGTTCCTTCTCTATCTGCCCGCAACGCTAACTCAGTTCATGCTACCGACACACTCCGTCTTGGTATTTTAGCCACGTTAGTATGTGGGGCAGCAAAAGGTTATCCTGCTTCCCACGTAAACACCTCGCATATCTGTGCACTGAGAGGCCCAATATTCGAGGCACAGAGCGTTGTTGTGTGTGGTTTTGCCTGCTGATACAGTCTGCGCAAACGGGCTGGTCTTGTGGAAGCATATGTCACGAGGACTTCCTCTCAAATGCTACGCGCATGCACAGACGCAAGCGCTTTATGTAATTCGGCTCCATCAGACTCCGCTCTGCGCCAAGCGTAACTCTTTCGTGAAATGCATATCTATGTCTGTTCAGCCTTGCAGATTACTTTGCCTAGCAAGTTAACTCCATGCCTCCTGAGTCAAATGTGGCACCACTGTCTGCCATTGACCCGTACGCCTTGAAGTCAAAAATGCTCTTCTTCATTTTGGATTGATTGATCCAACGGATCAATTCCTTATTGTTTGCTCTCGCTTTACCCACCAAACCCATCAACTGATGTATGTGTGCAATTCTCCTGCCCATAAAATGAAGCAAACAGTATGGGTGAAAATATCACTGCTAGGCATGGTTGTGCTGCAGTTTCACTCAT
This sequence comes from Taenia asiatica, assembly GCA_001693035.2. Taxonomy (NCBI): domain Eukaryota; kingdom Metazoa; phylum Platyhelminthes; class Cestoda; order Cyclophyllidea; family Taeniidae; genus Taenia; species Taenia asiatica. Next base: position 14,202 of record LWMJ02001122.1, on the reverse strand, counting down.
TTGAGTGACTTAAACGACCAATTAATTGGTGCATATCGCGATAGCCAGCACCCTGACAGACTGAATTGCATGGTCGTCTTTGATCTCTACCTTTCACTGGGGCACCATAGCTGAGCATGTGACTAGGATTATTCAGCTTATCGGCGCACTTGACTAGTGCTATTGCAGCTCAAAAATCAGCAAGCATGCTAATGTTTATTGCTCTTCCCGGACTCATGCAAAGAAAATTAGGCGTGCCCACCACAAGTACGAGTAGAGGGGACAAGTGTGTGCAATAAAGGGGACCTGAATCTGCCCACTCAAAGCCATGCCATTTACCAACCTAAGCATGCGACATTGACATCACAGTATATGTCCTCCTCAAACTCAATCAACTCTTCGTCGCACTGAGCCAAACTTTACGCACAACATCGACAAACCGCGAGTAAGTCAACACGAGCACCAAAAATGAGGTTTATCATCAGTGCTCTGCCAAATCCTGCAGCACATTCGTGGCCATCTTTGTGCAAAGCATATTCTGCCAATGCAAACCACACAAATGTTGCTCACAATAGCAGGCTAAAGCCACTGAATAGTCAACACGAAGCTCGGCGAATCGTGCCTCGCCTTCACTTGACTCAGCTTTCGTCTATGTATACCTCGACGAAACAAACCACGGCAGTTAAATGCGTGATCCTCCTCACAACACATCACGCTACATGACGCATTATTGAATTTGGTAGACATCAACACTCATCCCATGAATTGATATGCTGCTTTAAAACAACGATGTAAGTCCAAAGATGATTCAATGCAGCATATGCCATTCGCAAACTCGAGAGTTAAACAGATGCAAACTGACTCCAATCGCTACCAACAAACTCCACCAAAGCCTTTTGCAAAATGTCTATTCTGGTGTGGTACTTGCCTAAACGGTGTCTCACTTACAATCGCATCCCCCACTCCCAATGTGTATCCGGTGTTGAGTGCGATTCGACAGCAGCACAGCTGCCTCGAAAACACTCTCACTCACACATGGTGAAGGCGACCGTGAGAACGACTGTAATGAACACGATGCATGCTGGCATACCGAACCAGAGATGGTCGACCGTTGTTCACTGGACACGCAGAGCAATGTTGATGGAACACGAGAAAGTCTACGCTGTCGTATCACGGCGCCAATCACCCAGTTGTCTTCAACCACCAAATTGGTGGTCTCGTTTGAAAACCCTCATCCGCCCAATCAACGTCGTGTGAGATGCTACTAGCCCCACGCTCACCACGCATGGTAGCCGAACTGTATGCAGTAGGTAAGTTGGCTCGAATAACGCGTACGCTGCTAAGCAAGAAGTAGGCTAGCATGAAGGTGTTGCACCTCCATTGCATGAGATATCGGAACCCGCAAGTAACTGAGACCAATTCAGGTTTATTAGCATTGTAATTGAAGCGAAAACGGAAAGGGTGGGGCGAACACTAAACTGGAAACTACTGGGTGAAAGAGGTCACAATAATGTATGGTAGACAGGGAAGAAGAGCGAGTAGCGCAGTTCCTACTTCATGGCCACCTGTAATGGAAGAGGATGGGTATGGTAGTGGCAGGTAATGGGGTGTGATATTCGCGCATTAGTGACTGACTGCTGCGATACTTGAGGCAAGCACTACAACATGCAAGCAAATATAATGAGTGTGATAGCGTAACTTACGGTGAACCCATCAGTCGTAGCACGCGTTCCATTCAACACTGTTAAAAATAAGCACGCTGGTAAGGACAGACGGGGCGTGATGCGTGTGAGCAACTCAACTCGAGCAGTGTTGCAACAAACATCGAAGCTTGTCCACTGACAATGAAAATAACCTATGCTCTTATGCTGTGATGCAACAAAAGCGACGGTGGAGGGCAATATGGACTTTCGCACTGGAGCGGCAAGCACTGGCTCACCAGCCGACGTATAGTAACACTTCTTTGTCATCAATTACCCTCTCAAGTGACGACTAGTAATGACTCCTTTTCTGCATTCGCTCGATGCGTGTCTGTATGCGTTGACGCACGTGGGGTTGAAATGCACAAACGCACGCGGTGTAATGCGAAATGCCAGTCGTTTCCTCGTTTGCCTGCAGAGTTGCTCTGCTCCAGAGGTTCACACCTGTTTTATTTTCACCCAAGATGTCGTGTCCATGCGCACGAATCAAGTGCTGTATAAATGCACGGGTAGGTTGGAGGCATATGTAATTAACTCATCTCTTGTCTGGGATACTAGGTGAGTTATAAATCCATTTGGCTATCAGTGAGGAAAGAATAGGTGACATGGATCCAACGTACCTTCAGGGTCAGTCCAAATGGGGGACGACGGTTCAGATCGCGTTGTGTATTTGTTCGGATCCTGCCCTTGTGGCGGATACGTGGAAGCTTCCACGTAGCACTGATAAGGAGTGCTTGCTTGAAGACCACCAACCGTAACTGGGGCTGTTGTGTTGTCCTTGGTGAAGACACTAACTGGATCAATGCCCGTCTTTGCAACAAAGCAGGTCAACTTGTAGGGTTTGAGGATTCCATTTGGGTAAGTGGGTTCATACCAGAAAAGTTTAATTTCGTTTGGCGACATGGCTACTCCTCTGGGCGGCAGCAAATCCCAAGGAGCTGTGAATGATGATTAGTCGTCAGCGCAAGCCAAATTCTCTATCAGTGTCGCAGAGTTGCAACGTGATGGGTGTTGGCACATGTGCCACAATCTCTAGCACTAAGTAAGGCCAGCACCAACCAATATCTCTAATGCCTACTTCAACTTAGCAACGAAAGTCTCAACGCATGAAGGCAAGCAACCACAATGAAGATAAGCCGAGAAGAACTCACCGGTTGTCAATGTTCTAAGCGTAGTAGTGTAAGTGAAAATGACGGTCCAGTAATCCTTAGTGCCTGCTAAGTCTACTGCGTATAGTGTGTTGGGATACAAATGCTTGATTTGGACGTCTCCATTTCTTGCTCCTACGATGTTCCTACTTGTTCTGTGTGGATTGCCAATTTGTGTTGCATTCACCTCAATCCATTCTACGCCGTGTCTCATTAACAAATCCCGATCCCAAACCAGTCGAAAACGATCAAAACCCAATCTGCCTACACGAATCATTGGCTCGATGCTAGTTCTGCCCGGCGCTGATCTCTCTGAAACACAATAACATTGTAAAATGAGGCTGTTTAAGGCGACGCGATTCATTTAGCTCGAGCCTGTTAAGCATACACTTCCGAAGGCATAGCATTAATGCGTCTGCTTAGCACAATTTCCATGTGTCTGCTTTGATCCGCAAGGGTAAGGCTGTTTGTGGCGTCAAATGGAAGGGTTGGAGAGCATTCTTATGCAATGCTTATCTTCTCCCAATGCACCAGCATGTCGAACTGGATAACACCGTTGAGGATGTTGCGCCGATGTAAAACTGGCTTATTTGCATATGCTTGTGCTAAGACGCAAGCGGATGCGGACTAAAATTTGATGATTTGAGCTAAGAGTTTGTGGTTGAGATTGAGGCGTCGATGCCAATTGGAAGGCGTTAGAGAAATCAAAGAGAAGTGGGGAGGCAGTGCGACAGTAAGCAGAGCTTGATGCGAATACTGCTTTAACACTTAGGTCCACATCTTGGTGACTGCATGGCAATTTAACAGATGATTGGAGATGGATTACTGCTGCAGTTTCCAAATGTGCACCCTCTACCAGCCTCCTCATCTCGCGTAACTACAGTGCAAAATGCCGTGAGTACGTGTGGGTTTCAAAGTTAGTAAGTGCGCGTCAGCATAACTAAGCACACCGTAGTTTGGAGCGAGTTGCGGGATGGGGGAAAGAACTTGGGTGATGCAATAAACACAAGTGTATGTCAAATGCTACTTCACGCATGCTGGGCAGAGCGACATGTCAGAAGGCAACTTACCACCAGCTCCTCCGATTTCAGCAGTCAAAAGCGAAACCGCTAACAACACGAGGTAGAGTCGAACCATCGTCTTCAGCGTTGTGATTGTTGTCATGCACAAATTAGGGCGCATTTATAGAAGTGATCCACACCCAATCCAGCCTATGAGATGCCTAGTGTGTGACCTGCTAACCCATTTCGCCTGCATCGACTGCGCGCATGGCGTGGTGAGACGCGTGAGCGCTGCCACATCCACCCATCAACCCATCACGCTTCTCATCAATGAGGCACACAAGGGTGCAATCTGAGTATGATCTAACAATATTGTATGTGAGTAGTTCATCGATGTTGACATCAGCTTGGAATTGCCTGCGAAATTAGTGCTGCGTGTTGAGGATGCCACTGCATTTGTAGCTCTATCATCACATCCAGCCATGTAATGCTTTGTTTTGTTCGAAATGCCGGTTTCGGTCACTTGGTTGACCATATTGCTCTAGCCGGTTTGCCAGACTCTAGGCCGTGCCGACAGCCTTCAATATCTCCGTTCCCAGCGAATACAAGCCATACCTTTTCGGTCCGCAGTCGCCACGTGTGCACATCCTGTTTGGTTTTGGAGGAGTCGGATGCGCTGACTAAATGGCTAGCTGCTCATAATATCACACATCTGTTTTACCAACGCACATCAGAGCCGTAATTTTGATTTCACCCCAAGATTTGATGTAAAAGGAGATGAGAATCAAGTGCCATTGGCTTCTACTGGATTAGAGTGGCTCCCTCACTCAAAACTACATCTAAATTGTTGACCTGCTTCGGCCAAATGCCCTTGTCTGCTTCCAGCTGTACTAGTTGATGTTTGGATTGCGATTCAACACGTGTTATGCAGCTGCTATCCTCTCTCCTTCACTAGCTAAGTGCGCTGAAACGCCGCTAACCCTGGTGCACACTGAAGGTGCCATAATGTGTGGTGCAAATGAGAACAAATAATTACTAATGGGCCACCTACTACCTCTCTGGGCACATCGCTGGCAGGAGAGGAGGCATTAAGAATTTACACTAGTGAAAATGACAATCTCTCGCGATCGAAGGTGAATGCACCACAAAATGGTCTTAGCACTTTTCCAGCGCTAGCATCCTAGCACACTCCATCATGATTGTGTTGCAGTTCACCACTACTTTGCCCACCACTTTCCACTTGCAGTGCAGATAAGATCAAGCACGTGGCGTCGCAGTGCCACTCACTCAGTCGCTACGGTGGAGCATCGATGCGTAGGTGGCTGCAGCCACTGGGTGATGGCTCTCCAATTCACCTGCACCAACCATGCCACTTTGCTCCTCCCTCTCATCCTCCCCGTCATGATTTGTTTGAGCATAAGAATGAGAGCTACACCACCGAGTGTGGACGTTACGAGTCATTGCTTTAAGAATTTAGTCAAGCCCTGCACAACTTATCTCCCTGTGATGCAACAATGACCTCACATCTTGGCTGCCACGTTGCCGCCCTGCCAGTGTGAGTGGGTCAAATTTGCCTCCAACCTAGCATGTGATAGCCCAGTCATCCTTAACGAAGTTATTCAATCATAGCAATAAATTTACCGCCGCTGGTGAGGAGAATCCTTTGTTGAGTGAAGGACTGCTCTTACGAGTTCCCACAATTTGCAGTTCGCAAATGCGTGTGGAGATGAGGGTTGGGATGAGCGGATATCACGCCGATGCAAACCACCTAAGCTATGGCAAGGGAAGGCACGACCAGTCCGGATGGACGCATTAACTCACCCCATCCTGCTGACCAAATCTTGTCGTCTCGTTATTCGCGATGCGTTGCAATTCTTGTAAATTGTTCTGCAATACGATGATAGTGTGCATGTAAACAAGCCAACCCGGCTTCTCATGTGAAACATGCGGAACAAGTGTGCATCATGCGGTTTACTGGCTCAATAAGCAAAACTTCTATTCAGTTTACCATTCATTGTTTTTGAGGACCGTACAGTGAGCAGCACACTTAGGGGGGGAAAGGCGAGTCCCTAAGGTCAACTCCTCTTATTTTCACATTTGTTTACAGCACAAAATAAACCCTTTACCCATTACTAATAAACGTTTTGTAATGCATGCGTAGACGGGCAGGAAGATAGCATATGAATTAAGAAGTCATTTCTAAATGCTTAACATTCTTTTACATGAAGAAAGCTTAAGGACTTACTAATTACTGCCCTAGTTGACCATGTGATCCCAGTGCATACACACACTTGTGCATCCTCTGGCCGTCTTACGGTGCAACAGGGTTCTTTCTCCCTCCCATCCAGTTGCTCTCCTGTCAGACTGACATATCACACCGCACGGGACAAAAGAACAATCTCGTAGACATAAATGGATATGTGTACATCTAGACACAACCAACTGCTACCTCCGTTTCCACACCTATCGCTCTCGACCGAGGTCTATGCACGCCTAATTTGCTTGCCTCACTATCAATCACATCGCCGAGTATCGATATGCTGGCTTACATCGCATTCTAACGTTTACCCCTCCCTACTTCAGGAAGGTGAGTAATGTCCAGCACTCCCGCATGGTTTGACCCTCGCTCTACGCTATGCATTACACCATAAAAAGTAACTTAAATGATAGGATAAGATAAAGGTGCAAGTATTGGGTGCAAATCATTGAATAAATAATTAAATGGGTCACCGTTTCACCGACCATTGTTATCAAAGTGAGTTTCAGCGACCTGAGAAAGGATCCCATGCCGTTTATGGGAACGAGGTCCCAATGCACTCGCAGGAATTTTTCACAGCAATTAATAGGGACCCTCTGAGCCTAAATCTACCTGACTAATACACTGCGTTGTTTTATGCCTTTGTGACTAGTCACTGACTTATTCAGGAAAGGAATGTGAAATAATGACCTTTGCAAAAAAGATTTGCCGGACTTAAAGAAGAGGTGAGTAAAGGACCACTTCAAATACAAGTTGCACCCTCCAGACATCATCAGACATAATGGGACGACTTCAGTGGTATTGCCAAATGCGTGTCTTTAATTGCAACCTCATCTTTATTATTATTATTAACGCCTCGGTCGTCAGTATCAGGCTTGCCATGGTGGCAATAACTGCTTAGGATTTCTTGGGGACATTTGGCACCCTTCCCCCTTCCTCTTTCACACGATCCTTCCTGCAATTTGATCGGCTGAGGTTGAGCTGGTTTTATTATTATTATTAACGCCTCGGTCGTCAGTATCAGACTTGTCATGGTGGCAATAACTGCTTGGGATTTCTTGGGGACATTTGGCACCCTTCCCCTTCCTCTTTCACACGATCCTTCCTGTAATTTGATCAGCTGAGGTTGAGCTGGCGCTTTGTCAAATAATGAAGGATGGAGAGCCTTTTGAGTTCTGGATAAGCGCTGAAGTGCAAAAGACTTGCTGTCGTGAAATACCAACAATAGGGTTACTTTGGATCAAAATGTAACAAATATTAGAGGTGGCATCTTCTACTACTAATGGGATGTACGGAAAGCTCCTTTGAGCAAAAGTGACAGAGGGCCTGTCAAGACATCGTATGTTGACTTCTCTGTGCAATGCAATCAACGATTTATTCTTGACAGATGACAATGCTAAATAGAGGTGCGTAAGGCATTTTTAAAGCAAAGAAAAAGAATGAACTTAAAGCAGACCTACTTAAATTTTGCATAGAGAAGGGGCCTCAATACCATTCCTGTTGACGAGGAGACATATCAGTCAAATTACCATCTACCTTGTATTAAGCATTGCTGACAGTACAGTGAAATCAAGTACAGCCTTCACAGATCAAGCCTTATCGCCTGCTACAGGAAAGTAAACGAATCTAGACAGCACTACCTTTGATAATTACGCTTTTCTCACCGACTACTTAGGACTAATCCAATCCTAGTGAAAATAAACCCAAACGAGCCATCCATTGCCTATCCGCCTGCTTGGGATCGTAACGATGGCTTAACGTGCTTGCCACGTTGCAGCCAGTGTGAGTGGCTCTTGCTGACCTCCTTTCCAGCATGTGATCGTACTGTGATCTTGCACAAAGNTA
>LWMJ02001120.1:0-19336 GCA_001693035.2 Taenia asiatica | reverse complement strand
GGTGGCTGACTAAGGGAAGATGAATTGATGTGCTACCGGAAGAATGATGAGCATTTACTCAGTTCTAAAACGTTGAAAGCCACCAGACCTTTGGGTTTCAATCAGTAATGATGATTAAATTAGGTTCGCTAAAAAGACTTCTTTTCCCTTGAAAATCAAGATCCTGCCTTGTCTTTGTTTAATTTGGCTTTTTGTTAACGGACTCCTTGCTATTGCCCTGAAATTATACGTAGACGAGAGGAAAATTGGCGTAGTCGACCTATGTATTGAGGATGCGGCTTCAGGTTTCAATACTAGAGCAGTGGAATTCAAACACCATTATAGGGATAGTTAAAAAAGAGATGAACTTACTGTTGCTGTGCGCAATTTGCATCCCATCCCTCCTTGAAACGACCTTCGACTCAGAGCACGGTCTTTTTAACTAACGGTGAGATTTTTGTGCATTTCTGCCCTTCTTTTCAACCACTTGAGTCATTTATTTAAGTTATTTTCGGCCTCTTGTAGAGTACTGACTACTGTCATCACCGAATCACATCTGCCAAAGCGTGTTTTGACCCAAGCATTAGGATCTTGCTGCACTGCTGGCTCTTGTGAGTCAAGTAGCTTGTAGTGGTCGACCTTAATGCGACTGTTTTAACGTGTCAAGGCATCAGTATATTTTATTGCTTGATTTCCCCCTCTGTAGGATGCCATGATATAAACGGCAAAGACTGACCTTTCTGTAGCACCGGTGTTGCTCCTGAGGGACTAAGGGACCTACCAGTATGGGATTAGTTCCATTTGTGAACGTACTCGGGGTCTCCATCCACAGATATGGGAGACTGATTTGTGGAAGGCCAAAATGATCTCACAACTAACCCCACTGTCTCTCTGTGAAGTGACGCGAGCATTATTTCTGAGCTACATCAACTCTTCACAATAAGATTTTGCTGCCATCCAAAGAGACGAGTTTTCTTAAGGCTTAAATGAAGCGCTACTTAATTTGCATCACGAGGTCCATTGTGTATATGGCGTCCACACATCTCGGATCGCAATTTGTTTTTTTAGTGCATTGGACATGCCTTTTTCCAGACTCAGTGAGCTAACCTAAAATGCGCCACTGTTTATGCACTTTCTACCTCCAATCTATGCTTGCCCAGTGATTTCGGATTTAAATATCTGCTTCCTAGTTGAAAGACTGCGCGCGTAGGAATATTTAGTAATCTTTGTCCGAGTTATAGTAGTAGAAGAAGTATTCTTTAAGTATAGCAGCCACATAGAAAGCTCTTTACTGATCCTCCTAGAAATTTCATACATAAGGTCCGCACCAATTGTTCACACTACCGACAGTTCATTTCGTCCGGTGGTTTCGATGGCTTGTCAATAACCCGAGAACCCCACAGTCTTGGAATTTGTTTGCCCTTAATTAAATTAGCTTTTCGTTACTGTTACTGCACTAATAATACACCGCCGAAAAATAGCAGATAATAGAGTAATGCAAGCGATGAATTAAATCCACACCATGCAGTATGCTACGCATTCTAACCGATGTTGGAAGGGTTCAATTTGTGCGCAAGCGAATGAACCGAAGGGTGATTCTCGCCCTGATGTTACAATAACCTAAGAATCCCATAAAGGCAAATGTGCCTCCCTTGTGTCTTTATACAAAGAGCAAAGCAGATTTTAAAAGTGGAATCCGATCTATTCAGAAGATTGGTAGTCGTTTCTATTTCTCCATGTTAAAATAGCTCCTGAAGGAGTCTAATGGAATTCCATCAAGTACCCAGTCTAGAACACTGCATATTCGAATTTGTTGAACAAAGCAAAACGCAATTTTCAAATAGAATTCAACTTTAATTTTTAAATCCTTTAAATGGTTTGGCTCTTTGGAACAGGTAAGCAAGAATCCGTTGAAATATGTTGTTGCAGCACCTACAGGGAATGCAGTATAACTGCTTTTTCGATTGAGTTGCTAGCCGTGTTTATTTGGATCGCGTTAAATGAGGCGCCGCTCACAGCGATAAGCTGCGTTAGCCAGATACAAATAGCTTTCACTGCAAGCTCATCTTGTGCAACAAGTCTAGGAATTCAAAATTGTGGCCACCTGAAAGTATGATTTAACAATGCTGAAAATTTACGCTTCCACCGCAACAGTTATGCATAGGGAACAATGGCTCACTATAAAATGTTGATTGCACTTAAAGTGTGGTTCACAGCACAAATTGGCAATGCTAATAAGAAATAAAAATAAACATTGGGGAAATAAATGCATACCTTAGGTGTGGATATCCAAACCAGAATCGCAGTGATCTTCAGTAAAGCCATAAGTGCTTACATGTGACAGTCAATCGGGCTTTGGCAGTGTGATTGGTTAATCAGTTGATGTGACCTACAATGATAACTGTGGAATCTAAAAACTCTGCTGTGTAAATGACAGGAATATTTGAGCGCATAGCTGGTGACTGCAGGATCGTTTGTAAAAACCTGCGATCACTGTCTATGAATACTTAATTTTAATTAGATTGCTTAGGAAGAGAAAATGCTGGTAGATGCTAATAGCAATGAATTGCAATGGTGCAGTGTGCCTTTAGACGTTAGCACAATAACCGTGGCATGCCAACAAGTCTGCAGGTTCAAGCCACCTTGTTCTGATACTAATCCATTTATTGTTACTGCAGGCACTTTGGCTCCCTCACGTATGCTCACATTATTGAGGACATCTACAGTATTCAAAAGCAATGTAAGTGACAAAGTAATTTAATCGCTTGTGCCAGGCATCACGACAAGTTAAACAGGGTGTGGGTGGGTAGAAAGCGAGCAGAAATAGCTAGAAACGCCAACCAGCTTGATATATCTCGGAGCGATTATTAATGCCTTGCATAAGCATTTCAGTCTGAGTGATTCGGGTTGTAGTTCAACGCCAAATGGGTTTCTCGGTCTCATGCCAAGCGTTACAAGCAAATATGCAATTTATCCTCAATGCTTCATTAAGCGAAACGGCAAGACTGTTTTCATCTAGCTTGCAAACAATTTACGAATTCAAACTCAAGGTGAATGCCCTAGTAACACCCGTAGACAGCTGACATGTTGCACCAGACACCACCGCGGTGTGAAGTATCCATTTCAAACGACAACCCATTGCGCATGCTACAACTTGGCTAGAAGGAAAGGTGAGAGAGAAGCTCTTCAATCATTCGTGGCCCTACACAACCTCAAATCCTATAATTTTAGGCACCACCTTCCATCCTCCTCAATACGAGCGCTCGAAAATCGCGCAGATACATGCTAAATACTGTAGACTGAGGAGATGACATGTGAAGTTGTCATTGGACGACAGATGTACCTAAGGTCACACTCGACTGCCTCTTTTGGGAGTCTAGACTACCTATACTACCTGTTTCCTCCTCAAGCTAAATGCAATGACTGACAACTTTCCTTCCTTCAGCTGTTATTCTGCCAAGTCGTCATCACAGTTGTACAACCTGACGTTCCCACATGAAGGCAAACCCGTATCATAGATCCCAATGCTCTCGACCTGACAGACGCTCACATTCCCACATTTCTTAGAATTCATTTCTATTTCAACATAATGCTTTACTTAATATCAATGAAAGGTACTTCGAAATAAGGATTGGGCATTTCGCCGATAAAACTTCTGTGCGCTGCCGCTCTAACTGCTGGGATCCCAACCTATCTACCAACACCGTGCATTCAAATGCTCATGCACCTCTCATATTCTCGTGAAAATGTATGTTGTATTCCATTTATTTAGACAATAGACTTAGTAATGTCCTCGCTATATATGCGAAGTAAAATAGAACACTTCTTGCCGTTGCACTCCACCACGTTACCCTCCGCTGCCTCCTTGAGTTGATTTTGGTGAATGGAATATAGTCCACTGCCCCCTGGGACAGAGATGGCCTTGTTTCCTCCAAAATTATGTAGGACTTGGGACCTGAAATATGGCATCAAGCACTGAACCCTCAACACAACATTTGGGGGTAAATGAAAGAGCTGACACACCTTTGAGGAGCAGAGGAGTGTACACTCTTACACAGTCAAGGCTGAAACAATTTAGATAGAAAGAGAAACTATCTGGTACTAAAACAGGAGAAAAAACACGTCCCAGGCAAATACAGTGCAGACATTTTTAAAATAAGTGAAGAGGGTTATTAGGTTTGCTCACAAAATGCTAGTACCGCTGAGGCAGGAGAGAACCCGGGCACATAGGAAGCAAGGCGAAATTCTACAGAGAAAGGCTCATCGTCTTTTACTTGATTCAATGCACTTTTTATCGTAAGACCAGATCAACTCACGTCGCTGTTGCGACTCCACACACAGACTGAAAAAGTAGTCCATCAGTGTAGATCCTTCATTCAGGCAGATTGACTGCCCTAAAATGGGACAAACACCTCTCTTTCTCGAACAGGCCTGAGTAAATGTGCATCCATCTCACAAGTTAAGCTATTGACCCTGTCGCTAGCTAGCATCCTAAGTAAACAAAGTTTTACGCATTGCCCTTAAATTAAAGGTCGTAATCCAAAACAAGAAATGTGAGGAAACTTGCCATCGTGACAGGTGAGCCTGTGGAAGAGGAGACAAGAATAGGTGTGATAGCAGCGTCTGCAAGGGATGCATGCAAACCGTCCCAATTCTGCAAAGGAAGGAGGTTCATTTAACAGGTGCGTAGGCCAAACTAAAGAACCTTCGAATTGGGAAGGCCAAATCAGTAAGGATCATAAAAGAGGACATTAAAAAGTGCTTGCCTTTGTGCTCCAATTTGAAATGGCTCTGAAGCTGGCTATGGTATCTGAAGTGTCGGAAGCAGATTGGACAAACCACTGTCATGGTATGCTGTGGCGAAATGAGAGAGTCGAATTGATGAGGCGGTCACGATGAGGAGCTTTGCTCACTGACATGTATCCCCGCTGCAGGTGATTTATACTCACTTTGACAGATTTGGCTTAAACAAACACCGCGTTGAGAGATGACGCAGTGGCCTTAGACCCTTTAAACACATGCGTCGCTAGTTTGCATGAGACGTCGCAGGACAAAGCGGAGCAACAATAAAGTCACCCGCCAGGATGAGCATGGTAACGTATCAATGCCGATTGAGGTGAAGAGGGATGGGCATGTTGAGGACTGTGCAAAAGTCGTTTGTCAGATAAGTGTCGATTTCAGTTGATTTTGTCTACTCTACTTGGGTTACCAATGAGACTAAGACATTCGAAGACATCTTGAACGTCAAAAAGTAGCAAAGACAATGTCCTACACAACTTGCAAAAGCGTTTTCTGACCATTTTACTTGCGATGCAAATACGCTGTATGTGTGTTGACTGGTGACATGAAAGCGTGTGATGGGAGACAATTGTCCACATCGTTATCCACCCCAAAGTGGTGACCTGTGCACCATCCACACAACTCTACACCTGTAAAAGCAGAATGCCTCGGTTTTGGACCATCATGCCTCTTTGAAATTTAATGCACTGCATACCATAACGGAAAATACAATGAGACCTAAGTCCCGCACTCAAGTGGAGATGCGTGATGGAGCCTCCTGTCTCCTTTAAATCATCCATGCCTTTCGATCAACCACAGAGCAGTCATTTTTATAAATACTTTCGTTTCAATTCAAGTAGTTCCTTATGCTCACTTTTCTTTCGTAAAAGAGACAATAATTAATGAAACCCTCGCTTATGTGTAAGAAGACATTAAGAGCTGTCAACAACAGCGATGAACAATGATAAGGAAAATTCGATGTTTTAATTAACCAATTTATTGGAACAAATGCCATTAACGAAACAGACCTACAACCTCTTTTGCAAGACCTAAAATTTTTTATTAATTTTCTAGATAACGATTAGTAGAACTACTTTGTTACTTTCCTACAAATAATATCTGCTGCTCAAAACTTACTTTACCACGTCCTGTGGCTTAGTGTAGATTAGCAAATGTGTTAATGCGTGACGTTAGCTAAAACAAACGCGGCAATTCAAAACTAGAAGGAAGAGGTAAGCAGGGAAAATCGAAGATGTGTAAGAGATGTGGAACGAGGTACAAAACGGTGCTCTGTTGTAGAATATCGTTGCAAAGTGACCCGCCTCTGTGGTTTGAGCGCTAATGAATATGAAGAGGTATTAATGCGATATAAGTCGACTGGTTGGCGAAGGGATGAAGGAAATGGAAGGGGTCAGCTGGCGAAAAGTAGTGGAGGATGGGAGCGAATTCGGTGCTGTGGGAAGATGCAGAGGATTGGGGGAAGACGAGGATGTAGTGGAGTCCATTATGACCGAATTAGTAGGCGATGAGTTGTGGAAGCAAGGCTAGCACAGAGACAGTTCGGACGTGAGTTTTGGCAAAGACGCGATTGGAGGTTTTGTGTGGGGAAGAGGGTGGGGAATGAAATAGGTCTGTGAAGATGTAAGGATTGAAGAAGTGGTAAGTTGAGGTGGTAGGGTGTGCGAGGCAGGAAGTGCGTAAGTAGGTAAGGAGTTTAGAAAGAGGAAATTGGGTTCCGCCTAATCATTCCAAACAAATGGCCACTAGGATGGGCTATGTGGGAGTAGGATTGTGGGCACATCTTTTTAACATCGGAGCAGAAGCGCTGCAGACAGTTGACGTAGGAGTTGCGCTCGCGGATTGCACACATGCCCAACACTGCCTCGCCATCATGGTGTTTGTGATTTTGTGCATGTCCATGGTCTCTACGCGGGCAGTGACATTATTTGGTGTGTCCCTTCCTATCGAAGTGCTTATATGTGAGTGTGTGGTAATTTACCACTTGCTACAGTTTACATAATTGAGTGATCTAACACTTCGACCTGCACAGCTCTGTCCTCGGTTGTGATTTCCATTCCGATTGAATTTTGCGTTCAGTTGTGGTGCTGCTTTGTTCTTCTGAGCTCGCGCAGCTAAATGAGGCAGAAATAGGTATTCATCAGAAGAGGACTGCTGCTCCTAGCCACATTGAAATCTAAAATTTGCCGAGAAAGTGAGTGCGATTTGGTGTCACTGTCACTAACATTGAAGCAGTAGAGGTAGAGATGGTAGTGAAGGTGTCGATCAGTTAGGTGGTTTTGGAGTCCCCCTCTCTACATTTGAACACATATCATCATCCAGTTTAAAGGATGCACCAGCAAAGCAGGTTTTGGTGTGATTCATGGAAACTGCCTTAAAACCTTCGAGAAGAGCCTGCCTTACTTCATCAGCGAGGCAGAAATCGGTCGATGCAAACATCGTGCATGGCGTGAACATCCATTTCTTCGAAGTGGATAGCAGTAAGTAGGTGCTTCTGACTGACCGGAATGCTTTCTTATGAGCTCATAACAATTCAAGGAGATCAGTTTTACGCTATTTAAATCCATTATGCAAGCAGTGCAGCCAAGCCCATCCCAATCAAACCCATGTGGTTTTCGTACGCTGTTCAAACTGATTTCTGCACATTCCGCAAGCAAAGGAGAAGATGGATAATTTGATAGACAAATATTCGAGCATATGGACAGAGGGTTGGGTGGGTTGGCAAATGGTAATAAACATTAAGGTATGTAGGTCTCCCGAGAGGCGACTTCGGCCTTGGTGCTCCGACAGGCAATGATATGTGAATTGCCAGGTCACACTTTTCTTCCATCAGTGATGAAAGTGGATGAATTCGCTTTAAATCCGGCAGATGGTCAATGGGAATAACCAACGTTCATATAGTGTCTCCATGCAAGAAAGGAGATCAAAGAGCAACTTAAAATTATTTTCTAAACTGCCCCGTACAACCTGAAGAAAGTTATAAAGTTTTGGTCGACAATTATTATGTGAATGTGAACCCATCCACACCTGCCCATTTGTCGTACCTGCCATCTGAGTGGATTGCACTGACAGTTGGCCAGTCCAAAAATCGCACGCCACACAAAGGAGCCCAGCAAACGAACTTTAAGTCCTCTTATCTTACTCCCAGCTCTGTCAAAATGGGCGAAGGGGCTTGTTTAATTGGTCGGTGCGTCTTTCACTAGGGTGACCTACGTAGCCCCATTCCATTCTCCGATATTGTTGACAATGAAGACATTTGTTCTTGGTTTCTATAAGTCGTCTTAGCTGATATATTTGATGTAGAGATGGTAGTGAAGGTGTCGATCGTTTGGGTAATTTTGGGGTCTGAAGTCATTTTTATCGACAATCTCCCTCTCTACATTTGAGAACATATCATCAACCAGTTCAAATGAAGCACATGCAAAGCGGCTTCAGATGTGATTCATGGAAAATGCCTTGAAGTCTTCAAGAAGAGTCTGCCTCACTTCATAATCATCGCTTGATACAAACATCGTGCATGGCGTTAATGTCCATTTCCTCGAAGTGGGTAGCAGTAATTAGGTGCTTCTGACTGCNCCCGGAGTGCTTTCTTATGACCTCTTAACAATTGAAGGAGACCCGTTTTACGCTGTTCAAATCCATTATGCAAGCAGTGTAGTCTGAACTGAATTCTGCACATTCTGCACGTATAGAGAAGATAGGTAAGTTGATGGACAAATGTTTGAGCATATGGACAGAGGGGTGGGTAGGTTGGCATATGGTAATAAACATCAGGGCGTGTAAGTACCCCGAGAGGTGACTATGGCCTTGGTGCTCCCACACCCAATGAAATGTGAATTGTCAGGCCACACTTTTCTTCCATTAGTGATGATTGTTTTTGAATTCGCTTTAAATTCGGCAGATGGTCAAAGAGAATAACCAAAGTTCAAGTGGAGTCTCTATACAAGAGAGGAGATCAAAGAGGAATTTAAGACTTACCTTCTAAACTGCCTCGTACAGACCGAAGTAACAATAACTCACACGCACTGCTAAATGTTTTGTGATTTCGGAAAGTTATGAAGTTCTGGTCGATAATTACTATGTGAATGTGGCAGGCGTGAACGCATCCATACCTGCTCATTTGTCATGTCTGCTATCTGAGTGGATCGCACTGACAGTTGGCCAGTCCCAAATTCGCACGCCACACAAAGGAGTCCAGCAAACGAACTTCAAGACCTCTGATCTTACTCCCAGCCCTGTCAAAATAGACGAAAGGGCTTGTTTAGTTGGTCGGTGCGGCCTTCACTCAGGTGACCCACGTAGCCCCATTCCATCCTCCAATATTGTTGACAGTGAAGACATCTGTCCTTGGTTTCTATAAGTCGTCTTAGCTGATATATTTTCCACAGTGCCATAGAGATAAATATAGGGGCTTGCTCTTGACCTGCAAGGCGGAGTGGTGGACGGGGAGCTAATGGCCGTTGTGGCTGCCGCAATAGTTACTAAATGGCCCTTTCCACCGCCGCTGTTTAAGTCGAAAATCAAGAACGAGGAGGCTTTCATGATGCTGGGAGCTTTTTAATGGCTTCGACCGACTCCTTAGCGATAAAGCGTCGTTGAGGCTGTTTTGACCCATTTGGCATTGTGCACGAAAATGTGAAGGCGGCGGTGGTTGATGTAGGTGACCGTGATTGAAAGACACCCGTATTTTTGGCACCCTTTGCTAAAGTGTGGACCCCACCGGCCTCACCAGGTCTTTGTGCGGTTCCTTCTGCGCGCAGAGCATACAACAGATGACATGCAAATTCACAAAGTTTAAACATTCATCAGCGGCATTGAAGACCTTAAAGCTCTGCTTTAATTATTATTAGCATGCTCCCGTGATGAAAACAGTCGTATTCACCATTGACCTATTAAACAATGCAAAGCATGGCGAGAATTACTGCGTTGAGGGTACAAGACTCGACGATGTAAGAGCAATATGCTTTATCCTTCAATGTAAGCACTAATGACAAACATAATTCTACTAACAGATCTAGCTCTCAGTTTTAGGGCACTATTCTAACTTTATTCTGGCATCCATCTGACGGCTTCCTTAGAATTTTACTAAAACTTGTTTTAAAATATCTATCGTTTTAACCTTTTTGTACCTTCAAGTTGGACCATTTGACAAAAGAATCCTCAGAAAAGTGTAACGCCTACGAATGGGAAATGCTAAATGCGCAATTCATGTAACCTTCTCCCGATATAAAGCAGCGCCCTGAAACTCCCCTCAAGACAAAGGAGACACAATACTCGGGCAGAATATGCATGCATTCAGTAGGCGGATGGGATAGGCGCTACTGGCATGGCCCTGAGGCAAGCTACCCTGCAATGGCAAAAGTGGCCTGTTAAGTCTTCGTAACTGATACCGAGAAGTAAACGAGCAGCCAAGGCATTCCAGTTCTGATGGGGTGTTGAGGGTTATTCCGACTTCAAAGGCGACAAGAAACGTCACGCTTTCGCTTGAAAGTAAATAAACCCCACAACTGGGGATGTTTTATGAAAGACATTTGGGAGATATCCTCAACTATATATGAGGTAATAATAGTTCCACAATAGTGCGCCATTCAATGTTAGCGATGCGACTTTACCCTAGCTTAAATCCCGAATTCCGAGGATGCTCACGAAATGGTAAAAGCAGAATTGTTCTTGTTAAACGAGTTTTGCATCTGTCTGACGTTTGTATTGACTTACGTACTTCACACGGCTTTTCTAATAGAAATTTGAAAGGTATAAGGAATCTGTGAGAGGTGGTTGGTTTCTTTCCCAAAGAAAATAACCTGCGGATTATTTTAGCGGGTAACATGAAGAGTCAAATTGGTACCAGCATTACTTCCTTCCACTATTAACTTTTCCAATCGGCATGACTAGTGATTTCAAACTCCTGAGATTATGAAGAGAGGCAATTAGTTCATGGCTTGAATGCCTCCAACAAGCATTATGGAGAGGTCTATCCTGCTACCCAGCAAGCGCTTGCCAAAGTGATTCCTGTGTTTTCCGTAAGTCGTGAAATTGTGCAAACAACTCCATCCAGATTAACCAAAAGCTGAGCAGACATACTTTCTGACAATCCATGTGAGTTGGTAGCAAACCATGACAATGGACAACCACTGCGTGTGAAAGTGTACACAAAACAGGCCTGAAAACCAACTTCCCTGTCCTCCATCACGATGATATAGTGAAGAGTTTCTGAAAGGATTATGGCTTTGAAGTTGCATTTTTGGGGCTACAGTAGTGGTGGCTTGTAGAAGTAGTGACTATTAGATTGCCACCAGGTGGAATACTATTGGTTCTAGTCTGCGTGTAGTTCTAGGACAGCAGTGCTATGCACAGTGGGCTTCATTTTCGCATTCACGAGCACAGAGGTAGTGTCTCATGTGGGTGTTGATTGAGAGGTCCTTCTCGCGTCAGGGTTTGGCAAGTGGACCCTTTTGGGGGCTTTGGATGCCGATGTGCCTGTGTGGATATAGAGACGAATAGATAGACAAGTTGATGGACGATTGTCTGATAGAGAAGCGGAGATTCAGTGCTTGTTTTAGCACTCACCAACTGCACATATCTCCTCTCAGTTCCCAACTCGCTTCCCTCAACCGCACTACGTTCTTCAATAAGCCTCTTCTCCTCCCTCTCGTTCGCTTTTCGAACACCCTCCCTACCAACGAGGATATGCCTCATTCTTCTTATTTGCTACCATTCTGGCCAATTAATGACTACAGAGGCGTCTTGGTCATCCACTTTCCGCTTGCTGCTTTTTTTCATGGCTGACTCCGACACCAATCTGATTGACCTCCCAATTCACTAACTGATTCGTCGGCCAACGATGTGGTCATTCTACTGACCGACGGTATGATTGATGGACTACTGATTGACTGCTTTGTCCAATTCCTCAATTCTTTACTTTCGTATGAACAATTAAGCTGTTTGATTTGGTGTCAATACAAAAATCTCGTGTTTAATCGCTGCTTCTAACATTGTGTCACCCTGTATTCCATTGAAACACAAGCCCCACGAAAATATACATAAGATGGTGTCATTTTGTCTGTGTTGAACATCTACTTTTCTGCGAAGAAATTACAATTTTATCGGGAATTTGGGACGGGGACGCTGTTTCTGACAAGTAGGGTCCTAACGATGAATCCGCTTTCATTTCGCTGCAAACCAAAAAGGCTCATGCAGTAGCACTGCAGAACGTGTGGCAAAGAATTGAAATGGGACGCAACTACTCTGCTATCCGTAGGTTCAAACAATTTCCCTCAATTAAGACCTATCCATAGACGCATGAATTGTAAATGAATGTTAAGAGAGGTAGCGAAAGAAACGCACCCATTGAGGCCATATTGGGAAAGGATGCAATTGACACGCGGACGACGGGTAGTGACTCCAATTGAACTGCCATTCAAAACAGCGCGAAGGGGAAAGAAGGAGACCTAGCTCTAGTCCACTCCTAACTAAACACACAGTCACTGTAAGCAAACTCGTCATGTGGACTAACTCATCACAAGAGCAATTTTGAAGACTAGCTGCTAGAAAAGATGCAGACTTACCGAGCATTTTCCTTAGGACTGTAAGGACCAGAAGGAAAGTGGGGTAGGAACCACGGTACGACATGGCGAAACCTGATGAGAGATTTACCGCGTGGGATAGAGGCACCCATGTCAACTGGAACACCTAATTCACCGCTAAAAGCAAAAAGGTTCTCAACCATAATGCTCACTATTACTTGAGGGGCGTACTGCGAAAGTAGATAGGCAAGCAGGCATACAGTATTCGCTACACCTAAAAGTTCTGCACAATAAAGGCGAATGCCGATACAAGTTCGCACCTAAGATGCGCAACAAAAGCCAAAGTAAGAGGGCAAAGCCCACTATGAGGTAATCCATCCTTCACACAAACATCAGCTGCAGGCAAAAGGAAAAGATTGTCGTGTTGTGGGGTGAAGGAAGCTTTGAAGGCAAACCTAGCATCGGATTGATGCCGCTTGGAAGCTTCTGCATCCACTATCACCAGATGTCAAGATCAATTGACATGGAAAGACAGACAGTTGACATACACAGCATCCCATATGCAATGTACGATAGCCAGGTCAGAAAAAGGAAGACGAAAGTGCAGATCACGCTCCCGACGCCTAAGTGGGCACAAACAAATAGCAAGATTTGGTCAGCTAGTGTGAATAACACGGCGATCTTAAATGAGAGGCCTTTTGCCTCACCTAACAGCTCATACACTATCCCAAAACAATCGGCAGCACAGAGATATAAGAGGATGAAGCGGGTATCAATGAGATCTGAAAAGCAAAATACACTTCTATTACAGCTGCCCCTTTCGAAACGCCAATATTCTTAGAGAACCTACCAAAAACAAGCGTGATTATTATGCGAAGAAAGGGAATCCCGTAGTGCAGGAAGATAGACACAATCCAACACAAGTTTACAATCTAGAGCATGCATAAGGTAGATGCGACATAACGCTTCTCATCGGACTTCTCCTATCTACTTAGTCTCGAAGTAATAAAACCCTGAAAGTGAGTCAAATCCACCATATTCAAGCGCATAAGTGGGGTGGCAAAGGAAGGAATGAACAACTAGGACATACGGAGAGAAGTCGTGTTAAAATCAAGCAGCCAACTTTCTTGAATGCCGGAACGTAAGTTAAGGCAAGCTTCTGAAGTCCAGGAAACCAAGGCGAAATCGCATTAATAACCGGGGCCAAAAATGCGGAGGGCCTTCGTGATGCACACCTTTGCATGACCGATAGAGGAGTGTGTAAGGAAGACCCCATCGATTTTGTCCTCCACGTGTGGAGTCACCTGATTGCCATGCCAATGTAGCATACTACTGCCATCCATTTAAGTAACCCATCCAGAGATGAAAATTCCGAGTGAGTACCGAGAATAAGGCCTGCCATTTTTAAAAAAAAGAACTTACTAGAACACAATTCGATCGAGGTGTCTTCCAAACAACGAATGCTAAGAGTTCCCCTTCTTAAGGTGTCTTTGCTGATGCAAATCCGCCATGGGTTGCACCACCATCAACTCATAAACCGTCTTAGTCCCCACTCCCATTGTTAATCGAGTTCAAGACGACGCAAACGTTCACGATGCAACATTCACATTCGCCTTAAACCCAGCTAAGGACGCAGTCATCATAAAACATAAAGGAAGCAGGAACGCAGCTTTCAACCAGCACTAGACATGACTAACATAAACAGCCGAAGACATTATGCTTACGAATGCAAAGTCTTCCATGTAAGAAAGTGCCCACGAAATGAATCGGAACTTAGTCAACCTTATATTGCTAGTTGACCATACAAACAAAGCCGGAATTCCCATCACAGACGTAGCATAATTAAAACCCCTACGTACTACACAAGAGAAACCGAACCTCAATACGAAGAACTACAATCAAAAACATGGGCAAAGGCGTGTACAGGATCGCATTTAAACACACCCACTCACCCTCTCCCCACCGCTACTACCCGACTAATTGCCTTAAGGTGAGGTCACCTCCAAGTGCACTGCAAGATCACGCTTTTGTTCTGCATGCAAACCTCCTGATGGGTGATGTGATTATCTCTATGACCACTTCTATAGGGCTGAGTTTTCTGCATCAATTAAAAGATTACATTGCTTAGATTAACTACAATTATGTTAACAAGAGGTGGTACTGAGCCGGGCATTTGCAAAATAAATTCCAACGCACAAGCCGCTACAATGCAGCCGCTGCGAACATGCCGCTGTTCAGGCTACCAAATAGAACAAAACATCAAAACATTTGGTTTGCTGATTGCCAGACCTTTCGACCAACTACACATCAATAAGTAATCGTAGCGCACCACAAAAGACAAGTTAGCAAGGTTTGGGAGATACCAAGACCCTACGTGTTTCATCAGCTCGCTGTTGTTCAAGCCAAGAAATACTCGCCTTCCGAAACGCGGCTAAATAAACAAATCACAGCATACCACAAAATAGAGATGACTAGCTCACAGAACGCGACTTCACTAATCCCAATTTCAACAGGTTCACCACAGGCCAAATACTTCCTTGTTCAATCACCATCAAAAGCTTGCTCATAACGAATAGGCATATTTATCTACCAAACAAGTTCCCAACATCTATTTCACCATTTCAACTCTAACTACTGTGCTACCGCTCTCCCAATAAGCCAATTGTAAGGTACCAATAAGAATTGAACGTTGCAAAACAGACATCAAGCCCCTTCGAGAAGATCAGAACGTTAATAGCAGAGGAAAAACACTTACTGTGGCTCGTACCAGGCAACAGAAGCACCAGGGCCTCAGCTACACTCATGGCGGAGAATAGGGATGAGGAAGGCATCAATATCGCTACACCTGGACTTTCACCGGGGACGCAATCGTTTAAGCGTTCGCTCCCGTGTTGCCATGAGACAGTAGTTTACCTCGTCACAAGGAGTGTTCAATAATTCCCATGTTGTCGAATTGGTCGAGGAGGCTTTTTGACGAAAAAGCGCGAATCCTTTCAACTTCCCAATGACTGTATAGCACAGAGGAGACGTTGGCCATGTCATTTGCAACTGAGAAACTAGGAACAAAAACCCTTCTTGGAGGAAAAGCAATTGTTTCTGCAAGCGGAAATTCTTCCGACTATGCCACCAGCGCAGCTGTTCATATTGTAGTGTCGACATCCGCTGTTGGAGAGACGACACATCTAGGGGACAACCAGATTACCACATATAAGGCCTAAGTGGGAAAACGGAGCGAAAATAAAGCAAAAATTTATACTTTTTTGCCTTGTGGAGCCTTGACGATTTCACATTCCCACCTCCACACTGGGACAATTTCCGGCATTAGTCGTTCCAAAATTCAGTGAAAAGATTCATAAGTTTTAAGAATCCAATCTCGCCATCTATTCAGCACCATTCTTTTCCCGCATTCGAGGGCCACAGAAGAGTGAATAGCAGTAACGTAGCCAGTGTGGACAGTGCCCATCTCGCTCTCTATGACCGGTGAACAGGAATAGACACGCTTACAATGTACTTCAGCGCAAATCGGCACCCCATATACCGACCTCTCATCGCACCAAAAAACGCAATTACATCAAAAGCAACGATGCAGCACCCACACCCGCACCTCCCCTTCCCAGGACAACTCCGACTCCAACGCTGGCTGTCTGCAAGACATTCAAACTTTATTCAAATAGCAGTCGCAAGATCACACTAGACCCGGCATTCAGCCTCCAAAATCACCACCTGATAGGAATCCACTGGCGCATCCAGCCATTGCTTGCATCAAGTGCATGCAGCAAAACTAACGTCCTCACCACCAACTTACAAACGACCGTCGCTAAACAAACAAGCAAACGCATCCAAAAAACACGGAAACACGGAAGGCTGGATACAGTGAGCAGGACAGATCTGATTACATTTATTCAATAGTCTATTTCCTAACAAAACATCTTACCAGCTGAGTCTTCTTTCGCCTTTGCGTTGCACGCCCCTTCGGTTTCCGCCCTCATCCAACATATGCCCTCGCTTCTCCACCATACCCTACGACGTCGACATCTGTTGAATTCACCAAACTTCTAGAAGCTACATGCAGCAGACTAGTAGTTTTCCATCTTCTCTGCAGCCCCAAACAATCTGCAATAAGGAAATGCAAGTGCCACAACCATACACACCTGTTAAATCACTTTAAGCTTACTAACACACCATACATGGTTTGGCTACCAATGGGTTTAGCTCCAGGTGTGCAAGTGCATTGCCAACAACCCGTTTTAAATTACCACGTCAGCAACCCGTCAAAGCCGACCCAATTCAAGCTGCACTTAGGAAGTTAGGCTTCTTAATCCCAAAGCATAAAAATCCACTGCACCCTTCCCGACAAACAGCTTCTGGTCTCCTAGACCCTATTCCTTTGTTTCTGGGTCAGAATCGGACATCAACTCAAATCGGAGCTAAACCTGAGATCGGGTGGTCACTGAGGTCTTGCGTATGCGCCCCCCTGAAAAAGGTAAGCACAACTAAGAATTGGGGCTTCAGCCAGTGATATAGAAATTGGCGAGTAATATGAATGCGAAGTGTCCAAAAGCACGATCCAATCTACCCACATGTGTATTATTACAACTTGCACAATCCAACGCTTGCTGTGCAAAGTGCTGGTCAAAAACGCGTGCATCAAAACTGTGAATGCATGAAAGGAACGGCAGCAATTCATAAATCGCCACTCCTTTTACCTGAACAACGTTCCGAGCAATGACAAAGGCGGGATTCGTACACGCTGGTGGTCGATAATGCGTCCACACTTATGACAAGGGCTTTACCAAAGGGAGGCAAGCTTTCGTCGAATACAGGGTCACAAACGCGCTTAATAAAAAGGAAAGATAGACACTGAGTGCATTTTGAAATACGTTAATCATAGTAGGCATCAGTTGTTAAAAAACACCGTTTTCAAAGTGATGAACCATTCAAAACACTATCAGAACGATTACAACTAATTGCTTAAACCATTTTGCGACGTAAAAGGGGATGCGATTAGGTACCGTGCTTAAAGGAAAGCAACAGTAAATTTATTCGATCTTTGTGTTTAACTTAACAAACAAAACATGCGAAACCTGATGAGTTCATACATATACGCAAAACAAGTACTCTTTTAAAAGGAATTAGAGACGAGTGCAAAATCTTAGTAGGTCCACATCCTGCTTTACAAAGTAAGCCCTGCTAGTCAAGACCCACCACTAAAACAACAAACTATTCAACTCGAATAATGAGGTCTCTTTTTCTAAAGCACCCCGCCCACCTACACGACGACTTACATGAACAGAAAACGGCTCCGTAGCATTAGACTGGAGACAAGTTACGACGCACTCGCACACCGAGCGCTGACAATATTGAATTTAGCTACGCATTCGAACGAAATAGGTACGTTAGCACAACAAGTGACAGCCCTGCTTTGCACTATTTTTGATAAACTTTATATATTGCGGAGTATTTGAACAATTTTTGCTTCGTTATTTGGTTACTGGTACAGTTAATCCTGCATACACTTTAGTAGCACTACTTCCAGAGGAATAAATTTATTTTGCCACATTCGTGCCTTGAGTCTTCTTTAACAAAAACTTATGTGTGCCTTTTTAAGACCGCAATGGCCAATGCGCAGAAGCACATGCACAAGGGAAGTTTCATTAGCCTCGTACAAAAGATAAAATCAAACATCGATTTTGCTTAGGTAAGCCCGTAAGCCTTCGGCCTTTCCAAATTTGTGAACATTATTTTGGCTATAAGTAGTTAAAGACTTGAACCTAATAGTTACACTTATGACAATCTTTGCTTTTTCTCATGGCAAATAGGTTTTGGATATGTTTGGCGGAATATATGAAAACGTGGGGTGTGGCGTGATTGCTGTTGTTGCGCTTGGCTTGCGCCTTGAGTCAAAGGAAACAGATACGTAAGTATTTTAATTATGGAGAGCATTTTATTTGTCCAATTCATATGTGTTAAAAAGTATAGATTGGCGTGAAAGTGTTGATGTGGATGTTTAGGCTTGCTGCATCCATAATATCTGTGGTGCCTGCGGTGTAATAGCCGAATTCTCTTGTATCAGTTAGTCTAATGCTAATGTTCTTTTTAGTCTGGGTGTTTTTTTACAGCATGGTACGCTTGATAAGTCTGAGTGTTCAGGTCCTTTTTAAATTAAGACAGAGGACAGGGGTTCGGATTTTTCTTGTTCTTTATGCGTTCCATTTGGTCTCATGAAGAAATCTGTTGAAATTTTCCAGTCTTTTCCAAGGTGGCGTTCTATTATAGTTATCCTAGGAGCCATAAAAGTGAGGCAAGGGAGCCTTAACCTTACTCTTACATGCTAGAAGTGCGGACAAATATGCTGGAATACAATGGCAAATAGCACAGTGAATTCAAAAGTGTGAATTAGTAGATGTTCTGGCAGTTGAATGTGAAGGTTCTCTTGTAAGGAAACGCCGCTTTACGGTGCTTCCTTTCCTTTGCTCCAGTTTAGGTAAATCTTAAATCTTAATGACCTCACTGAAAAATAAGAGCAAGTGACCGCGTGCTAACTTCGATGAACAAATGCGAAGGTTCGACTTTTAGAGGTCGTTAAATGGTTTTTATTGCAACTCATGAATTTTTTTCACGTAGTGGAGAAACAAAGAACAATGGAAATCGTTCAACGTTGGGGTTGGAAAGAGTGCATTATAATTTAGTCTCCAAAATGTCGGAGCATAGGCTTGTACTTTATATCCGCCCTGTTATCTCATTTATAAGCTTTTCATGTAGGAATTTCATTTCACTTTAGGTCAATGCCAAAGTAGAGTTGGAAGCATTTCTGCATGAAGACAATTTCTTTGTCTCCGTGAAGAGCTTTCGTTCCTTGTTTTGCAGTTGCAAGGGACAAGGAGGACGTCTCCTCTGCACGATGCGTTCATTGGAGGACCGAAGGAGTCTGCGCTCTTTCATCGTCCATTTAGACAGCATGCAACTCATTCGGCGCCTCTTCCATGGGGCGGGGAACCACAGTCTCACGGCAACGAGTAAGCGTATGGAGGCCACTT
>LWMJ02001119.1:3778-19345 GCA_001693035.2 Taenia asiatica | reverse complement strand
ACTGTAGCAGCGTCAAATGTCGGCTCTCTTATTGTATTCACCCATCCATCGACATTGAATCGAATCGTAGCATTGTGCGAGGCTCACTTTCGTTATCATCATCCACAGATGAATAAAAAAGCCATCTCTTCGCCCCCAACCGATAATAATGATGCGACAAGGAGGTCAAAATGAGTAAAAAAAAGCGCAAAAGTAGAAACTTGCGCAGTTGTCAGGTTTCCTTTCGTATTGGAAACTACTTCGTCATCAATGAATTTTGCATCTACAACAAAATTGCACGTTTTTAGCACGACAATATCCACACTTTTTGGGAAAGAACCATTTGCCGACAAAATTAAGACGATAGTGAAGGACCGTTCCGTGCTTTTACTGCCTTCAGATTGCCCTTCCACGAAGACAATCATTTCACAGCGCAATCGGTACCCAGTTGAGGCGCTGCAGCTAACCTTGCCAGCTGCGAATTGAGTGAATATCTTCCAGACACACATCCGACTTTGCATTATACCAACCAGGCAGACGAAGCAAATGAAAAAGATGAAAGAAAATGCTCATGTATTTAGTAATCACATCTACATCCCAAAATGGTATCAAAATCATAAGGATTGATATTCCAAGTTGTGGTGGAATCACTAAGTAAGACTGATGACGATGATCACCCTTAAAGACGCCAGACCTCCCAATGTTCAGCAAGGCAGTCGCACCACTGGTCCCGCACGAGGTGGAAAGTGCGCTCCACCTGACCGAGCAGGCGCACCCGATAGTCCACACGCATGAGGACGGTGAGTGCAAGGCCTCGCACATTATTCAATGTCTACTTCACGAATACCTCTAGCCGCTCCTTCAGTTCGAACTCACACGAATAGTTGATTATTTTCACCACCGGTTGGTCCGATCTCCGGAGATCGGCTAAAAGTTGGATCTCCATGTTGAGATGGCGCATCAGACCATTCTATGCAACGTAAAGCCACGTTTTCGACAACGATTTGAAAGCAATAACAAAAAGTGGTATTAGCTGAGGTCCCACGAAAGGATGTCAATTGCTGGCGTAGGAAATACTTTCCTACTTGAGTTGGAGTGATGTAGTGTTTCTAAGAGAGACCTTAGCAATACCTGCTTAGCCTTCACTCATTGATCAATTCATCGCAAATAATCCCGTCCGTCGGCGCACCCCATCCAACCCAACAACAGTCTTGTGGTGACGGTGTGCCACTTGCCGCAGGCGAGTGGACTGAGCGATGCGTTGATAGCATCACAAAAGCCGCTTCTAGTCACACGTTGGGTAATCTGTCTGTCAGTCACCACGGCACCTCCTCCAACATCACCAAAAGAAGCAAATGCCAAATTGACAGTCTTAAGAGCCTAATGCCCACTGTCCCGTGATAAAAATGGCATGTAGGGTGTAACACCCGTTCGCGCGTCCATGGCAGCCGATGCGGGTGTAAACCAGGTGTTTCACTATCCACGACAAAAATGACCCAGCGTTGTCATCCGCATGTTAGCCTACAGTTTCGGGCTCGTCAGCGACAACACAATCCCCAACTGTTATTGAGAAACATGGATTCAGCCTCAAAATGATGCACCCATCCTCGCACAATTCACCAACCTGCATTCAGACGATACACTCCCTTACCTCATGTCATACCCTCAGATGCTATGCAACACATTTAGTGATAATTTTGTCCTCGGGGTGGCCACAACCCCACACACACATCCTTATTCGGTTCCTTAGAATTTCCGTCTTAATCCCATTCCGCTTTATTGGTTTGCATCACGCAGAGAGGTACTCTAATTGCACTGCTAATCATTCGAAGACAGTCACACTATCACCACATTTATCCATAACTGGAATCCTCGACACACGGACTCACGCTTTTACAGCCTTCAAAGAAGATCCGTTTGTCAACAAAATCAAAACGATGATGCGGAGTTCTTTAGTAAAAAGAAATCTCTCGAGTTTGCCTCCCTATCTACTTAGCTCCCTACTGATCAAATAACCACATAAACAGGTGGCAAATAAAAAACTGAGTCAATGCTTTCCACTACACGAAAATGCGGGTGGAGCCGAGCCCGCATCTTACCTACGGCCCTACGATCCGTAAATAAAATACTAGCTCTATGATAAAAAGTGATATAGTCAAAACTAATTAATACTACGGCTAAAGGAAGGAGGGAAACCACGCAGAGGCTATCACATCACTACGGCAGTGGGGATACACATGCCGAGGTGATTACTGCTTTGCCTCCAAGGTAGTCACCATAATACTGCATCTTCACCAGACGCCTCAGTTACGAGCATTTCAGAGACAATCGTTCCAAGAGGCCTCTTATGATGCCAACAAGTGCACAAAGTTTAATAGTTTCCATACAAGCCCCAAACAAAATCCGGCTCAAACAATTTAGTGCTACAACCTTCATAAACGCGATAGCAACTGCCGAACGAATCGATAAAATTGTCTGACGACTTCAACAAATTAAATTGGGTGTAGGATGGCACATAAGAAGGGGTAAAGCATAGGCAAACTTTCTATTCACAAGTGTATTTGCTGGAGCATGCTTGATTGACGCATCAGTGCATATTATATTAGATACTGGCATGACTTAGAAGGTGGAACACTGATTAGGAGGTAGGAAATACAGTTCTGACGCTGATTAATGCCTCATGGTTATCAACGTCCAATTTTCTCCATCAATTAACAGTAGCGCCAAAACATTGAAGCAAGCACTCTGACAACTGCTTCCGCTCGCAATTACTAAAAACCCCATGCACATTCTCACTCGAGCAAAAAAGGGAACGAGTGGTACAGTTAATTACGGGAGTAGGCAGATTCAGTCGGTGGCATGATTAGAGGCTACCAGACCCGCTACTATTTAATGGGTACCAATAGTTGCACAAACGCTCACTCGAGATCCGCACAAACAAGTGCACCGCACAAGAAACAGGTAAATGAAAAGTGGCTCCAACGAAGGTAAGTTATTCTTAAGCCACCCAAGTGTGAGTTCCATCCAATCGGCAGTACCTGCCGTAGATGCAAAAGACTACACTTAATGACGAGGGGGCATAACTAATCGAACCAAATAAGTTCTGCAATGAACTTACCAGCCAAATCAGCGAACTGACACGTAGTTCAAGAGTGGTGTGCACTGCACATCGACATCCCATTCGTAGCAGAATACTTAGTGCCTTGTACTAATGCTGTGGAAGAGGCGACTTAGTCCATCGAGGGAGGAGAGTGTGCTCAATCATCCTTTTGGAAGACGCCACGACTGCATCCGCGCCAAACTTCATAAGCGCGATAAGTTCCACCTAAGTGAATATTAGAACCACTTGTACAATACAACTGATACAATGTAATTGTGAAAAGACACAATGAAGAAGGGTGGCTGTGACCTCTCTCCTCAAACATGTATGAAGAAATCGGTAGGTGCCGAGAAAAACAAAAGCATCTCCAGAAATAGAATTTGAACCTACCTGAGCAAAGCACGGGGCAGTAAAATGGCACAGTCAGACTTATGTTCTTTGCTCATTGTCGAAGCTTATCTACTATATCACCAGAAACAGACCTATTCACTGCAGTTTCTCTCATTTCTTCCGACAATTTGAACCCCTCACTCCGCGACTACAGCTTTATCGGGATCGGGGAAGAGCACAACGTCGTCACAGACAAAACACATACAACGATGACCCTGAGATTTCGGATTTAACCTGTAAATTGGAGATTAAAATCGATTTTGCAAATTTTTTGCATAAACTTTACACTAATATATTGTGTCAATAATTATAATACGTTAAGCAAGTAAACGCATGTACATTCACATTCAGTATGCTCAACGTTTTTGAAAAATTATTTGAAGTGTAATTATGTATGTTTCACTCAGAAGGGAGAAAATTGGAGAAGAACTTTTCTACCTTAAAAAATTAATTTTTTATAAGGGAGAAGAAATGTGGCGTCTTGAGATTTCCTTTAAGGTAAATTACAGTACTGGGGCAGAATACACATATTCTGGAAGCAGATTGATTGGGGGCTGCTGGCATGACCCGAAGTCTGGCCAACCGGCTAGTACAATATGGCCACCCAATTGACCGAAACCGGTAGTTTGAACAGACAAAGTATTGCAGGAAATATAAGCCATTACTCGTAAATGTGGCACATTAAACATCCTTGAAGACATGAAAAGATGTTGTAGCGTCCCGAGGCTCCCCTTAAGGTAAAAGAAGGCGCAGTACTTAGGCAGAATACATATATTCCGGCAACAGAAGACTTGGGGGCTGTTGGCAGGGCCCGGAGGCCTACCAACCGGCTAGAACAAGATGGCCACCCAAGTAACCTAAACCGGTAGTTCGAACAAAGTATTACACAGCCCCTCTCTTCTTTCGAGCGTCGTCCCCGACGCGCTCCTTCGTCCGCTTCCCGTGTCAGCCATCACAACGTAATCAGTGCTGCGAGAAGCACCCACGAGCTAACCGTCCCAGTCGTCGAGGCTCGAACGCATGTGTTCCTGTAGTGCCATCAATTCCGCGTAGCACTCAGTGCAGCAAATGCGCGCCTCTTGGCCCTCCTCTGGGCTTGGAGTCCACGGCTAGTGTCGCTTCAATTGTTAATAGCTTTCCTGTCGAACACGAGGGCGAGGGAGATGTCGAAGATGAACGTCGATCTCAACCCTTCTGTTACGAGATACCAAAGGTTCTCCCCCCCGTAGCACATGTACTTCTTTCACAACGCCAACGTTTGCCAGAAGCGGCATGGGGCAGGATAAAATCCATCAAAGTCGGGTCCGCTTTCCGCTGCCACCAATGTAGCGTCCCGAGGCTCCCTTTAAGGTAAAAGAAGGCGGAGTACTAGGGCAGAACACATATATTCCGGCAACAGAGGACTTGGGGGCTGTTGGCAGGGCCCGGAGGCCGACCAACCGGCTAGAACAAGATGGCCACCCAAGTAACCTAAACCGGTAGTTCGAACAAAGTATTACAATGTAGTACTCCAGTAGAATACCGACATCTGGCTTACAGAAAAGGATGAGGACTTTTAATGTAGCTCGAAGGCCATTACCTCAACCAATCTGAATTAGTTAAATAAGTGCGCGTAACCGACACCGAGGCTTAGTCAACCTCCCGCATTAATCATCACAGTATGCCCAGCGTAAAAACAAGTACACCCACTAGCGAGTCGTGCCACTCATCCAATTTTCCTGCGGCTGAGGAAATGAATAACAACGCTGTTGCCTGTTTTTACATGACACCTCGATAGGGTTCGAAAATTCTTCCGATGCGGGAATCAAATTTAGGGACTAGGAATTTCGCTGACTAATACGACCGTCTGCAGCCAGGCGCAGAAACCTACGCCTAAAATCAGATTTACAAACGCTTCATAGCAAAATCTTTAGGTGGTTCAAGGTTAGTGTCGCTATGGTAGTTAGTAGCCTTCTAGTAAATCCTTGGTGTTTGGTAGCTGTCGAAGGCAGAGGACGTCATTTTTAATTATTGGGTTATAAATCGTCAGTGGCTTTCCCATTCGTAGTACATGCACTTCTCTCGCTCTAGCAGTAAAAGTTAGCATCGATGCTCCCAAGGATCAGGTTCGCTTTCCGCTACCACAGATGCAGCACCTGGGCGCTTCACTGAAGACGAAGGAAGACATAATACTGGGATGAAACATCTATATTTGGATTTAAAAAAAAGGAGTGGATCTACATTTAGAGCCCCGAGGTGGAGGGAAATCCTGAGTGCCTTGAAGCAGACGGGGGCGTAATGCAAAGCTCCCCTTGAATCTTTGCCGTTCCAAATTAACCCCGAAGCAATACATATGCCACAGTCCAATTACACCAATCGGTCTTGGAGTAGCCGAAGAGGGGAGAAAGAGAACGAGGGAGGCACTACATTCATCAAAATAATTCATTTTCTACATTCATAAAACGCTACACGCATAAAAATGTAGCATTAAAACTGCGTTAAATATGATAGGTGAATAAGATTAACAATGTTTGATATATTTGCACGAGGTATGTTCCTCTTTTATCTCCTCCACTCAGCTCCTGCTGTGCTTTCGACAAACAGATTGATTAATTGCGGTCGACAAGCATTGGTGCAAATTTAGGTACCGCTGCACTAGGCCCTTTTCTGCTTTCGGAGATTCTGGTCACTCGTCTATCACAAAGTTTCATTGGTTCACCCGATGCATTCAAAATAGCATAAGTATTACGTAGACTTCTCCTCTTTCCCAGCACCGTGTCCAGAGCTACTCTTGTGAGCTGTCTTTCAACGTTTCATCAGTGCATAAACTACACCGGTGATGTAGCTTTGTAGGGTCGCATCTTGATGTCGTGGATGGTCATGGGTTTGGCGCATTGTTGCGCATTGCCGACAAGGCAGTTTGTGAATGAAAGAATCTTCAAAACTCAAACCGCGTCTTAGCTCCAAGGGAGGTGGTAT
The DNA here is from genome assembly GCA_001693035.2 of Taenia asiatica. Lineage (NCBI taxonomy): Eukaryota > Metazoa > Platyhelminthes > Cestoda > Cyclophyllidea > Taeniidae > Taenia > Taenia asiatica. The sequence continues at coordinate 12,918 of LWMJ02001119.1, read as the reverse complement.
TTTCGGTACGGTTTGTGTATTTGTAGGAGGTTGACGTCTCGGTAGACGTTGGTCCTACTTAGTCTGTCGTACTATTTCTGGCTGGTGTAAGACATCCGTAAGTGTCTCTCTGCGATGCTAAAGCTTTCATTATGGCTTCTTCAAAGGTATTGCAAGTTACATATTCCGTGTTTTTTAAAAAGCTGTCTAAAGGCTTTCTAACTCTAAAAGCATGTGAGCATCTTGAACGACAAAAAATTGGTTGATCTATGAATTTGTAGCCCTATATGCAAGAAGATCACACCTAAGGTTGTAAACACAGTCTTCAGATTGCGCAGCCTAAGTGAATGCGCTTGGTAGGGGGTCAGAGCCCGATTTGTTCGAATTCCCCTGCTCTAACCTCTCAACACGCCTACTGGTGGGCAGCCTTCACAATCCACGCAGCGGAGATCCAGTACGCTGTAGGGTGGAGTGAGACTATGCAATTTCGTGCGCACCGCTCTCCTGTCTGCTGAGACGCGGCGTTATGATATGACGCAGCGGAGTGTGCTACAGGGAGAGCAGTCCCACCTCGCCCCTCCCCTCACATACATGCATGCACACGCTCACTACCCACGACCAGCTGCTGAGTGCGACATGCACACCCTCCCCACCCCCAGCCTCTGTATTGGTTTTTATTAGTGGGCCAATCCTCGAGGTAATGCAATACGAGGCCGACCCGTGGACGGGGTTGAGCAAGCTCACAGCACCCGTCCTGGTTGGAAAAATACAGGTAATTTCATTGGTCCCAAATTAGGGACCGTTGCAGAAATTACACTGCAAAGAACAGATACTACACATGATCTTAGCTCAGAGAGCCGAGAAGCGATAGCCAAGCGCGCTCCCCCAACTTGCGGCCGTGAGTAGCCTTCACTTGCTCCCCGCACACTACGTGATCACCACCTGGCAGCCCCTAGTGCAGCCCACTTTTCACCCTGCTTCTCTGCTCTTCGCCTGATTCTCTCTGCCTATTGCAGGCTGTTAATCTCCTTTCATTCTTCTTTCCTCTTAGTTAACCTCATTTAATTTACTCTCGTCTAATCACACGTATTTGTGCCCATCCTACTCACTTCCTTTTTCAGTAGACGGTCACCAACTCATCTCACCTTGATCCCCTTGCCTGCCCCCACTGCTCGTAGCACCATCACTCACTCTCCTCCCTCCTTCTTGCATGCCTTGCCATTTGTGCTTGTCTCTGTCACTTACTACGATGGCTAAACTCCAATTGAATCCGCCTGTCTATTGCAGTCAACTTCACCATCCGCCTACACAGAGCCTCAAGTCTTAATTTCTGATTCTTTTTTATCTTCAGTATGCAAGATATCCCGTGGTCGTTTTATTTTCATGACCATTGTATTGCACTTTTCACCCACCTTGTAATATGATTCGGAAGACTAACCACGGAGCCCCAATTTTATCTCAGCCTGTCCCAGTCATTTTGCTTAGTTCATTCAACTCAACCCGAATGCACCAAAACCTTAATGAAACAATTATGCATAGTTTATGCTTTATTCTCCCAAAGCAAAAGTCATGCGCTTGTAATAGCGGCGGATTTAAAATCGTTTTGTAATGCAGCGCACACATCCCAGAAAAAGTGCCAAAGGCAAGGCATTCGCAATAGGAACTAAGAAAAAGGGCTCCTTATTTGGCAACGCACGCCATTCACTGTAAGTGCGGCAACATATTTCCTTCACAATAAGTACAAATCGCTTTTGGGGCTACCTATTGTCCACGGCCCACAAGTTAGCCTGATCACTCGTATTTTGTCCTACTCGAATGCGTTTAAATGTTTCGTCATCAATTTTAAGGGCTTTCCAGTGTGCTGATTTTCCATCTACTAGATGAAATGGACATTTTGTGTCGAGAAGACATAGCTTTGCAACGTTTCCCAAAATCATTTCACTTATTTATGACGTGGATACTGATCACCTGACTTGAAGATTTTATGAACCTTGATAAGGCAGCCAAAGCCAAGTGTCGAATTCCCTTGTTTCCGGTTAAGCTGGATGTAGTACATGCTCGCTGATGCACAATGGTATTGGGCGTGATGCGAGTTTGTGTTATAGGCTGCACATTTTGACAGCAATCTCACACTTTTGAGCAAGTTGAGTGCCACCCTAAATGTAACACTGTCGAGGTGTAAGGAAAGAAGAGTATTACCATCTGAGTGAATCTAGTGTGGTTTTAAAACAAAACCTGCACAAGACTATGCATTGTTGTAAAATTTAAAGTCGGGTTCAAGCAAAAATTACATTAAGATGAGATTATATCGCGTTGAAGTGAAAGGAAACTTCAGCCCTCATCAGATGAAAATAAATGATGCGTTGTTGCTGCTTGCTTCAAGGAAAATTCGGGGACACGAAAACCAGCCAGTTGCCTAAAATGGTAAAGAAAGCGGCTTGAGTCTAAAGGCTGAACGGAATGCAGCAGTATGAGGGATTTGGAATTCGACGAAGAAAATTGGGTTCGATGAGTGGACGCGTGTAAATGGCACCAGTGCTCAAACATGCTCCAATATCCTACGGTTAAGTGCAAATACTAGTTTAATAAGGACTATGATGTGGCATGCAAAGTAAGGCCGCCTTTTCGAATGTTGATATCAAGCCATCTTTCACAGGGTGAGTCAAGAGTAAAAGAACGCGCTTTGAATTGACGAATTGGAGCCGGCGTACTGTGGATGCCTAAATCCGAAACTAAATGTAAATTTGATTTCGCTACTAAAGTCAAAACCTTAAGTGTTAGTTTGCACAGACAGTATGGGATTTCTTCAATGGTCTGATCGCGTCCTGCGGTAGATTTTTGTTCATCTGGTCGCCCGTTAGATTTGGGTTATTCCAATAACAGCGATATTAATGCAAAACACCAGATACTGAGGAAACGAGATCGTGGAATGTGAATGCATTATCCGGTGTGGAAAGAATGTAAATAACTAAGTGGCACCGAAATGAATAGAAAGATAATATTCCTGCCAAAAGAGTGGTGGTATGGCACCGGCAAGAATGCTTTGTTTGTACGCAGGATACGAGAAATGGAGGAGGACCGAAGTGTTGGGTAAATGTTATGCAAACCAGCTGATGCTGCGGAAAAAATTAACATACGAGGAATCAACAACGCTGTGCGTCTTGGGAGCATTGTATTCAGGGAGGTAAAATTGAATAAATTTGAGCGGAGACAAAGAGGAATGATGAAGAGATGGAGCATGAACGTAAGGGAATGATAAATGCACAATGGACAAGTATGTAAATTCGGTTCTGATGAACAGTAAAATAAGCAATGAACATAGATGAGGCAATTGCGCGGCCATTGCAAGGTGCGTGGTAGGAGGAAGAAGAGGGATAAGGAAAAGCCTGGAAACGTCAAAAATGTGCAGAGAATGGTAAATAGTTTGGAGACTGGGGTGAAACAGAAGAGCGAAGTGGAAGAAAGTGAGAGTGTATTTGAGCGGAGACAAAGAGGAATGATGAAGAGATGGAGCATGAACGTAAGGGAATGATAAATGCACAATGGACAAGTATGTAAATTCGGTTCTGATGAACAGTAAAATAAGCAATGAACATAGATGAGGCAATTGCGCGGCCATTGCAAGGTGCGTGGTAGGAGGAAGAAGAGGGATAAGGAAAAGCCTGGAAACGTCAAAAATGTGCAGAGAATGGTAAATAGTTTGGAGACTGGGGTGAAACAGAAGAGCGAAGTGGAAGAAAGTGAGAGTGAAAATGTAATGTGTAGAAATCGAAACGTTGGGAGTAGCAGAGGAAAAGATCTAACGAGGAGCAAATGCAAGACGATTTGGATGGGAACAAAATAAAAGTGGGAGAAATGAGTGATTTCATTTTCTTTCATTCGCATCTTCTGCCTTTCAATCTACAACTTTCTGTCTCATTATAAAGGCGCAGACCACAAAATGACGAATGACAAACCTTGGCACCTGGTTTTTACTCATTCCATAGGTGCACGAAACAAGCTTGTATTCAGTAAGTTGTTTCTTTAGGCAGCTCGAATCAGCTACTTTTAACAGGGAAAATGGGTCGTATTTAACATGCGGTTGAGATTGGAATGCCAAAAAGTCACCATAGCTGTCCAAGTGAGGGGAGCCATCGCTTGAGATAAAATATTTTATCTCAAAATAAATTGAAGTAGTTTTGTTCATGATAAGCGGTCCATGACATCTCCTCCATCACTGACTTTCTACCATGGTCACTCAAACAGACAGGATCCTGGTGGCTATCGAAGTCCCAGCTTTTGGGCTGCAAGCTATCGGTCAGCGCTCGGACTCTCCTCGCACAAGCTCTATAGCCCAGAACTTAGTGCCATTTTATTCGCCCTACGTTTAGCCACTCAACTAGGTCAGTAGGATGCAGTGTGGGGACGGGAACTCGTCACCTCGTTGTTAATTATGAATCTACTATTTGCACCCCAATCCACGTAATTTTCGTACGGTTTAATCAGACACGGACATAAAATATGTTTGGAACAATGAGTTGTTTGGTTTGATAAGTAGTCGACAAGCAGGAAACCTAACATTGAACGGTGTCTTAGTTCTCAAAACATCCAACTAATAGATTTTGTGCAGAAACCTTAATACCACTAACTTCATAACTTGCATTCCATATTCAACTTGACCTGCCTCTGCACGCTTGAATAACTGTGATAACAGTGCTAAAACGGTAAAAGATCAGACAAATTTAATTCTCTTAGGACCTGTTCTTTTCCTCGGAAATATTTCGTATGTACAATCAAAAGTGAGAAGGCTGTTTGTTGAACAAAGCGTTGGTTACCATACCAAGTTAGTGTACCCTCACCTTCTGTTGGTTCAATGGACAATGAGAAGCATGAACTTCGCGGATAAAATCACGAGCCAACCAAAAGTTGTGGTTTTCTTATTCGCCAAATGCCACGAGTAGCTAAGGGCTAATTTGGACGACATTGGCGTCTGCGTATGCACAAAAAGTAATGCTTAACTTAAATTAATTTCCATTTTATTTTTCTTCTAAAATCTGAAGTAGACATAGACAGTCAAATAGGAAGTAGACAGTCGAACTCCACAATGGCCGAGTTGAGCGATCCCTGGCAAACTGTGTCAGTGGCTACATTCGCCGTCCCGATTGATCGAATTTCATGGAAGTCTTGTCCCGGTCGATAACCTCGTGAGGACATGGCTGTAAGGCACTTTTATTGCGTTCGCTGCACACAACTCCACTTACAGAAGAGGCGTCAGACATCCACCTAAAAAGAAGTGCACGCAGAACATGCACAATCCTGACCACTGCGCTCTTTGCATAAGAAAGCCAAGCAAACATTTTTACACTATTAAAAGACTCCCTGAAAGCTGCAGGAGAAGCAGTTGTATTCCTGCTAATAAACGTCGCCAGTGCTAGGCTACCATGCATTAGTTAAGTAAATGCACTTGAGTTGCTCACCTTTGTAAACACAACATGTTTGAAGTTGACGTCGCGCCATTACACTCCTTTTTGGCAAGTATTCATCCTAAATATTTCGGTGACGCAGTAACACCGTCTCCATAAGCAATGGCTAAGCTTTATGAGGATGTAAATAAACTGCATATTGGTAATTGATTCTCAGCCCTAGTCCATATTTTTCTGGTAAGTGAATGGTCAGATTTGCTGAGGAGCAGATGCGATTTACTAATCATTGTGTTTTGGGGGCGTTTGAGGCAGAGGTGGAGGCAATGGCAATTAAAATTCCTGTGATATCGTAGTGATGTCGCTATGAGTAAGAGAGATTGGGAAAGAAAAGTCAAGGGTGTGAATATAGGAGATAGGGATTGCGATGAGGAGTAGAATCATAATGCAGGCGCCCTCTTCGATGGTGTGCCCTGTTTGCCAGGGAGCTTGTCTAGTTCTGAAACCGATGGGAGAAATGAGTGGATATTAAGTACAATGGGAATGTCTTCCTTCGCTTCACCTACTTCTCCCGTTTCAAACCGCAAGCGTACACGCAAGCGAGTAGCTGGCAAGGCATGTCAGGTGAGAAAGCAAGGCAGTGTGTAACCGCTCGCACATTATATTCCGCCGAGATTTGACCTAATATTGCAGGATCGAGTCTGCAGCACTCACAACCCAGCTGTTTTGTGGCATCAATAGAGATGACATTCGCGAAAAGTGGCTTAAGTAAGAGTATTAAAAGCGCCTTCAGTGCGGCTCAGTGGTCTAGGGGTATGATTCGCGCTTCGGGTGCGGGAGGTCCCGGCTGAGCCCGTGTGCTTTGCCTCCCCTCCGGTTTGGTTTTCTCCTTTACTCCTTAGTGCACAATGGGCACCGCCCAGGATGACGTGTACCAGGCGTTAGGACAGGCTGGGCAGGTGTAATGCGGTGACGTGAGTAACTGCCCCGTACTTTGCTCTTCTGGGATGTGCCAAAGCCTAGTTACGAGGTAGGTTAGGGTGAGGTAGAGGTAGTTGGAGAAGGGTGGTTAAATTGGTTCTAGTCTGTATTTTGCGATGAGAGAGTAAGCCTATTAGGGCGGGCTCGAATGCCGCCGCTGCCATCCCCTTCATGTCAACCACTCAATGCCACATTTGACTTTTGCAAAAGCGTTATCTCTGCGAGGCAGAGTGATAGAGTGGTGAGGATTGTCAGATTGTAGAGAGTTACGACCAGAGCGTTTAAATGAATTACAGGGTTCTTTACAGCTGTTCGAGCACCTACTGCTTTAGAAGGGCTTTTGGAATGCCAAATTGGTGGTGGAGGACACGCCAGTGAAGACGAACCCTAAATAACAAACGAAAAGCTTGTCGGGAACTCATTTATGCGCACAAAGTTTGGTGACCCTTTGTACTGGTGCACGACTGAATATGTTTCTACTGCTCTTCTAGGTGACGCGTTGAGAAAGTCGTCTTAAAGCTCATCTGCCACGGTGTAATAATCGTCAGCAGTCGTCGAAGTAGAAGCGAAAGGAGGATGGACAAGAAGGGGGTGTATTTTGCTCTTCCAAGTGGCATGGATGCGGAGGTAGTTATAAGTGGTTGTGATTATGCCTTTTGGGACTCTAAGGCGGCGAAATTGTTGCTGAGGATCCACACAATTGCCTAAAAGGGGGCTTGGTAGCTTTCTTCTTGAATGTGCAAATTGATGACAAGGTTAAAACGGCCAGTGAAGTCGCCCGCTTTACTTCTAGCCACAGCACGCTTTCGCGAAGTACTAGCCACTGAATAGAATTGAGTAATATAATTGAATGAACTGAGGTACTTGACGCGTTAGTGAGAGGCATTTCAACGTGGGTTGAAAGAAGTCCAAACTGGCAAGCGAATGTGGTGTTTGCTTCAATTAAAAAATTGTTCTACTCCTTACGGATCCCCTAGTTAATTTAATGCTTGTTCTGCAGCATGCATTCCCGTTTCCATGCCTTTCAACAGCTTCACACGCATGTGCTGATGTTAAATTTTGCAACACATCCATCGTCTTTCCTAGAATGTGACGGTAATGGTGGTGGCCATTCGTGAGCATATGGATGCATGAGGGCAGTGTTGAAGTAGTGTGTGGCAAATGTCCTTGAAGTGGTTTAATGCAGTGGCAGATCCTTAGGCGAGCAAAGTAATGGAGAATCTGTGCAGCTGAAGTAAGTTACCATCCCCATGTGTAAGATAAACTCAAATGCGCGTGAGTTAGACACAATGGGTTAAATGTGGTTGTAACTAGGATAGAAATAAAAGATACTGCCATCGGGGCATAAAGTTATGAACTGCGGTGGAATTACATAAGCATCGGTTGTTAGATGTCAGCCACATACTCTATTGGGTAGGAGCTGGGGCGAACAGCAAATGAGGAAACACAGAATGTGTATAGAATGGGAGTAAAAGAGGAATGTCAATTTAAAAACTTATATGCTTAGCGGAGTCGTGGTGGTATGTGCATCGAAACAAAAAGCCCATACTACTATCGCAGTTTCAGAATGGTTAGAAAACCACAAACATCAGTTTATTTATCCGAACGCCACCTCCCGCACGGCAAAAGAGAGAAGGTGGGGCGGAGGTAGTGGTGGAGAGTGGGCGGGAGAGTAGGGTAGAGTAGTGTAGAGTAGAGTAGTGTAGAGTAGTGTAGAGTAGAGTAGTGTAGAGTAGAGGAGAGGAGAGCAGAGAGGAGAGGGGGGGAGGTGTGAAGGTGGGTTAACGCTAGCGACCATACCACGCGGAAAGCACCGGTTCTCGTCCGATCACCGGAGTTAAGCTACGTCGGGCCGGGTCAGTACTTGCATGGGTGACCGGCTGGGAATACTCGGTGTTGCTGCCCCCTTCTTCTTCCACTTCACTTACTTACTTACCTACCTACCTCATTTATTCATTCATTCATCCATCACCTCTGCCTTACCACCGTCCACCGCACTGCGATCCGCGTCACTTGGAGCCGTCGCATTCCTGCCATCGGGGCATAAAGTTATGAACTGCGGTGGAATTACATAAGCATCGGTTGTTAGATGTCAGCCACATACTCTATTGGGTAGGAGCTGGGGCGAACAGCAAATGAGGAAACTCAGAATGTGTATAGAATTGGAGTAAAAGAGGAATGTCAATTTAAAAACATATATGCTTGGCGGAGTCGTGGTGGTATGTGTATCGAAACAAAAAGCCCAAACTACTATCGCAGTTTCAGAATGGTTAGAAAACCACAAACATCAGTTTATTTATCTGAACGCCACCTCCCGCACGGCAAAAGAGAGAAGCTGGGACGGAGGTAAAGGTGGAGAGTGGGCAAGGAGAGTAGAGTAGTGTAGAGTAGAGGAGAGTAGAGAGGAGAGTATAAGAGAGCAGAGGAGAGCAGAGGAGAGGAGAGGGGAGGGTGGGAGGTGTGAAGGCGGGTTGGCGCCAGCGACCATACCACGTAGAAAGCACCGGTTTTCGTCCGATCACCGAAGTTAAGCTACGTCGGGCCGGGTTAGTACTTGCATGGGTGACCGGCTGGGAATACTCGGTGTTGCTGGCTCCTTCTTCCACTTCACTTACTTACTTGCCTACCCACCTCATTCGTTCATTCCTCCGTCACCCCTGCCTTACAGCCGTCCACCGCACTGCGATCCGCGTCACTTTGAGCCGACGCAACCACTCCTCCTCATCACTGCAGAGCATTGGCGTTGCCATTGCAATGCGTGTCATTCTGGGTCACCATGGC
>LWMJ02001118.1:2914-18202 GCA_001693035.2 Taenia asiatica | reverse complement strand
ANNNANCCCATCTCGAAATGCCGCGGATGAACAGAAGAGTAGTATATAATGCAGCAACTTGAGACTCCAGAGAAGTGGCAACAACACGTTGTGGTAAATGAGGGCATTTTGCAATGATATGGTGAAGAGCTGGAAGTCTCCGAAGCCAGTGCCTTCTGCAGAGTGAAAGCGGAACTCACAGCGACTGAAGTGCATGCAGTTAAACAAAATATCAAATGACTCCATTTAACTGACTGTGAGGCTTTTTGCCATAAGCCTTTGTAATGCCAAAAGCGAACATGGTGACTGCTTCTTTGGCTGCTTCGACTTGTGAGATGGATGCCATCCTGGGCTAACCTATGCACTAGTTAATGAGCCGCCATCAATATGGGTTAAAAATGTATATTTCCTTGCCTGGTAATAAGTGCCGCCAATGGCAGTTATGGAGGTGACCTTTAAGGAAGTCCCTATTGAAAGTTCATCAGACTGACGGCACTATGGACCAGCGATGTGCAGGTTAGTTAGGCTCTTGTCCATCGTATTTCCTAATGCTAAAAAATCACTGCATGGAGATGCGTTACCTAATCTTACGTAAATTAATTACTTTGCATATGAGCACACAGAATGAAAATCAAATCGGTGTCAGGTTCATTTTAACCATTTCTGGTCGTTTTTTAATTAGGATCAGCCAAGTATAAGCACTTCAAGCACCGTAGGGAACTTATTCAGCAACCTCACCTTCAGCTTTATGGTGCCTTTGTAAGCCATTTTCTGGACCTCACTTGCTCGGTATTAGCAGCTGCAAAGTTATAATGATAAGCCTCTGTACCAATCAAACTCTCTCTCATTTTAGCACTGTTTAGCCTGAATTGGGGCATTGATGCTTATGCACGCGACTAGCACAGAAGTCTAGGCTTACCGCTTTCCTAGGTCCCAGGTTAACCGCTAGTCAACCTGCAAAGTTCACGTTCAGAAAAGTGATTTTGAAACATGCGGTTGTGTTGCGCTCACAAAAATTTGACAGAAGCATGCATTGTAGCTGATGGCAGATCTTTCGAGCTCCACGGTTTTTGATCATCCATAATGTAGAATTGGGCTTCTGAAACGGAGAGGATAAGGTTATGCCTTGTGAGCATATAGTCTACTTGCACCTGTCTATTTCACAAATGTCTAACTTTTGTGCTAAAATCCTAACAAGATGGGCTCCTTTTGAACTTAACTACACTTCTCTGCTCCATGCTTTTAAAACGGCTCGTAGTTGGCCCTTCGAACGATCTGAAAGACTTAACGAAGTGCAGTTCGTCAAAACTTTCCAACTGAAGGAAATCATATAATTTTTGCAGCTAAAACGACATTGTTTCATGGTTTTGGTCACAATTAGAGCGAAACCATTGCTTGGTGCTCAGCATTCAGTATCTGAATTTCTAAGTATCGATTGCGTCTCTCGAGGGAATTTAAGAGTTTGGTTCTTGTATTTCTTCCCAACCACTTAGGCACTGCGTGAGTTTACTAAAGTTAAATTGCAAGCACGGAAATTCGGTGAGCAAACGATACCAGTTGTTTAACTATTCCTTTCGACCCTTCATTTGGTCGTTTGCACTAACATAGCAGATAAGGGTCACATGAGACAGCTTCAATTGGAACGAAATTTAAAAGTTCAAGTATGCGAAGGAACACTGAGCTGCGTCATAATAGGGTTAGAGGATTAAGGCGAGTCATGATCTGGCCCAGTTGGTATGTTACGAGTTGCTACCATGTGGTTTGCTAAGCTGACTCACTGTCGATACCCTCACCTCAAAATGACACAGCTCAGCAACGAATATGCACACGTTCCTTGAGCAGCCTAATTTATTGGCACAATGTTAGATCATAAAACAGCTGCTTGACAGGACACGAATCCAGTTGACCCATGTTAGTGTCTGCGGTGTCATGGAATATCGAGGTGGGCTCTCAGCAGTGGTTGTGCATCTGTAAACATTTGAGGTGGCAAATTTTAGGCAAATGGTTATCATCTCTGGCTCCAAGATCAATCCTACTGCAGGCAATGCTAAAATGCACTTAGCATTCAGCAGCTGCGCTGGTGGTGGAGGTTTGGTTAGGACACAAGACGAATCGCATTGGAGACGAGTGCCTTTGGTAGAGTTGCGTTCCGCGTTTTGCTGTTGCTCTTCACACTAATCTCGCAATCGAAAGCGACACCATGCATACCAAATAAACCTTCACATCACGTCATTAAAGTCAGTTGAACGCAAGTGTCGTGCAAACCCTTGTAATGGTTATTTGGAGTAGGGGCAGCTGTGGAACGGATATTCGTCATCCCTTATTGAACAGTCAATATAGGCAACCGAATCAGCCGTGAGGTATGGTTCACTAACCAACTATTCCTTTAGGGCGTTATGAGGCAGGCTTGTATGCAAAGACACATCCGTAGACAGTAAACAGGATGTCATTTAATGTAACTTAACGTGCATCCTTCAATTACCAATAAGTTTAACCTCTACTATTCCAAAATCACAAGTTATAAATATCTTTGCCTTCGGTCGTTCCCATTCTGTTACTTTTAATTTCAGGCCTAGTAAACACGACTATTTATAGATTCGTCGACTAAGTTGGCAGCGATGCTGCATAGTGTAGTGAATTCGCAAAATATCCGAACTAGTACTTCTGTCAGCCTAAATGGTCCCCCGTTTTACCAAGTTCATTGAATTGGAAGCTTAACATTTGTTCAGTTTAATCTACTAGGAACGTTCAGAACTAGAGAAGGCCTTTGCTTTTCCAGTTTTGCAGTGAAGAACTTCCGTCGTAGCAGGTGGCAGTCAGTATTGCCGATAGCTTGGTAGCACTTGTGTCCATATAGCAGATTAGGCCTGATCAATGAAGCTTTCCTTTAATGCCCGCGTGAATCCGCCGGTCTTCATTGGAGAGCCTCTTGCCTGCTGCATTTATGTAGGGCTGAACTAACCAGCAATTAGGCACTTAAATAAACTGGGGTTTCGAAACCGGTTTTACGTCTTTTGTTACCGATGTTGACCTTGGCGTTTCCCTGCTCATACCCTCGTCAATCGTTTTCGCATCCACTCAGCTACCGCACTTGACTTTTATCCTAAACCATTTATCTGTGAATGATCTGACCTAACTTAGCACTGAGTCCAATACTTTCTAGGTAGTAAGTGGCGGATATAATAATGAACACACACAAGCTTGAGCATTTCACACTACTTACTATGCCACCTGTCTCCGTTTGGGTAACTCTGAGGAAGCCAGAGGAATGAGTTCCTCCTAGGGACAAGTGTGATGCTTGGTTTTTAGAAAAGTGTGTGCTAAACATCTGTGGATTATGCTCCTTGAATGCGTTTTGTAGGCCTTCGTAGTTCCACCGTTTGAACCACTTTAAGCTTGCTCATGCCACTGACTTAACAAAGGCATTTCTTAGCGCTAGTCACAATCTCCGTGGAGACGACCCATGGAAGTGAACGACGAAAGTGGTAAGAAAATGGAATAACATCAAAGCAACATTGGTTCTTAATTTATGGGATGAGGCAAGGATTCCACCACTAAGGTAACTGGAAGTTGTAGAGGTGCACCGAGAGTTCGCCGTGAAACCGTGGTTTTTCCTACCTCTATTGCCAGCATCTTTTTGCCCCTGCCATATTTTTGAGACTTCTTTTGCTAAAATCTGACACTTATTTTGGTAAGTTAGTGGTTCTGTTGGTAGTAACTGTTTATCCTCCAAAACCATCTTTTATTTGTGTAGCTTGGCGGAACGGTTCCATAAGCGCATTTGGGTAAATATATACAGGTGGTAATTGTTGGAAGCTTCTTTACCGATTTGTAACCTAATAGGATGTAGGAGCTAATCAATTGCCAAAACCTGTTGAAAGAGCTATGGGAATAATTCCAGAGTGGTTTGAGATCCAGCCTCCTTGGATGGTTCATTGAGTGTGCAGTCGTTTGAGAAAGGCTAAAAATAGTCAACATGAAGTCGCATAATTGGATGCAAAGTCGTCAGGTTACTTCTTGCTCTGGATTTGCCGTAGACATCGTTGGGGCTCCAAACACTTCTTATTTGTTTTTCAAATTCATGTTGTGGCATGTGGGATCCTTGACTTTGTCACTTCGACATTTCGGACATCAAACTGCCTAAGACATAGATCTGCCTAAATCAATGTAACTTAGGGCCCTAAATTTTAATTCGTTAGAGCTGACTATTGTCCTAGCAAGGGTTGCTGGCACGCCTGTATCTGCCATTTTTGAACCCGGCTGATTGTAGCTGCACAATGGGCAATTGCGATGCGCTTACTATACAACAATATCTACGACAGGCAAATGGCCGCTTTGCACAGATTCACTCTGATTCAAATAGCTATTCGACACAGAGCCTCAAAGAGAACAACTTGTCAGTTGGAAGCGGGCACTACCCCCACAGACAGTGGCGTACACTTTTACTTTGCGTTGAGAATGGCAAGTGAATCGACGGGAGCACTACATTACAAACACTCACCCTACTGTTATGATGTCGTTTCGCTTAAATCCGAGTGTCTATCAACTCCTGTGTCCAATTTCAATGCAATTGCCTGATCTCACTCCTTGCATAAGAGATGATGCATTCGCTCCACTTCCCAAGCCATGGGAAACCACGGGACATGTTCAGCTGCCGTTCTTGATGCTGCAAAAGCAGTGGTATTACCGGCGAGTGATTCACAAGCAATTTAGATGACTGCGCTCACTGACCTGCCTATTAAGGCTGACACTGGTCCAAAGCACAGACCTCAGTCAGATTCAAGATAAATTTAGCTCTCTTCCTTTCCCTTAGTTTGTCACTGAAGTACCCTAAGCAATCCTTTCTCAAGTAGGTTTGCCTCTTCTAGGCACGTCATAGCAAGGGAGCTCCAGTCTCGTTGGTAAATGATGGGGAAACAGGATCTCTTACCGGTCTCTTTCAACATCACTTCAGATATTGGTCAGTTGGGACCAAAGTTTAATCTTTGCAATTCTACTCGACCAATCTGGATCAACATCTCTGCACGCTACCCACTACAAGGGAAAGGCGCAAACACTGGCCACAAGATTGCCTCTATTTATTATGATCGCGATAAATCACACTTTTCGCTTAGGAGATCTGCGCGTCTACCACAGTAGGGGCCCTGATGACAGCATCGGGGCTGTTCCTCAGCTTCCAGGGTACACCCTTATAGGTGGCTATTTGCGAACCTTCCCTGCGCAAATCAGGCATCACTTGTTTCCACACTTTCCTTTTGTGATGAAGCTGAGCATTCGGTTCGTCAAAAAGGAGGACCCAAAATAGTAAAATTAATTGAGCTGCTTGAGCAAAGTGAAGTTTTCACGCATGAGCATCATAATCGTTCACTATTCTTAGACGGAATTTGTAGTGTGCAGTCTGTTCAAGCCTACGAAGTGCATTAATACATAGAGTGATGTAGATACTCATTACCACTTTAGGTCCCAGCGTTTCCAAGAGGTAGCTATTCCACGCGTTTGCAGAAAGTTCGGCGTTCCAAATTGCAGTGGCTATCAGCAAAATTAATAGGCGTTCTTGAGGCTTTTTCCTTCAAGTCTAATTATCGGAAAGTCTATACTGTTTCTAGATTGGACTTTTATTTTAGATTTCCTGGTTGGTAAACACCACATACGAGTGGACTTAATTTGCCCACAATCGCTGACGCCAATGCTGATCCGAATGCCACAGATATACGGGAATGGATGGACCACTCTACTTCTCCATCAGTCAACAGTGAGTGCTACCTGCGTGTCATGCTCGCCAATTACTCCTATAAGGCGTGTGGAAGTGCTTAATTGTTCTTGGTTCGAAGTCACAGGTAAACAGTCGCCCACATGAGCAATCTCTGATGACGAAGCCTTCAATTCTTTAAGCCGCCAGAGGGCGAAGCTTTTAAAATCCAATTTCCGAAGAATTGAAAGGAGGATGGGAAAGAGTGACGGAACAAGTACCATGAGACTGTTCTAGAGCGCACATAGGAACCACCGGTCATTTTCAGCGCAGACATGCAGAAGCACACGAGTCTAAAATTAAACAGCAGCACAGTTTTCCTCTTGATAGAGATCTCTAGAGTATTCGATTCCTAAGCTCCAAAAGGACCAGGAACTTGCATTGAAGTTTCCGTTTGCCATTCCATCTACCCAACCAGCTCTTGAGATCTTCAGTGGACTCATTGTGAGTTATAGCTGCTAGACAAAGAGCAGTCTGAATGGCCATTCGAATTCTCACAATGCTTTGGCACCTCTTTATTTACACGCACATGGTGGAGAACGAATAAATGTGCAGCTTTGCTTAAGAACGTTGTTGGAAAATCAGCACAATTCTAATCGTATCCAATAACGTCTTCTTGTTCGATAGGGAGGTAGCGAAAGCAAAAATCAGCCTGTTTTCGATACTCGAGGTGCTTTAATAGAATGCGGATATCAACTCACCAGGATAATTCTGCACGCAAACTCTGCCATCCAACATAAGGGCTATCGGACTCTCAATAAATAGAGGTTCCACTCTATCATTGGTGTCAGCAGTGCACATCAGCATAACCTGTGATTCAATACCACGCATCTTGACGGGTGTGAGATTGCACACGAAGATGCCCACTAATCCTTGCATCCTCTCAATAGGCACGTGCGGCACGAGACCACTGACCACTGTGCGTAGACTGCCTTCGCCTGGATCCACCTTACAGAAGGAAGGAGAAGATATCACTATGTGGGGTGGGGGCTGAGAAATTCGCCGCAGAGGGCAAGGAATGTTTTGTAGGTGTGTCAGACAATGACATGAGGTGATAAAGGTCCTATAACTATGATGAAATTTTTGGGACTATAGCTCCGTGAAATATCCGACCTTAAATTAAAGCAATGTTAATTCCAAGACCACATCTGTGCTACCAAGTAATGAGACAGTCACGAAGCTTGATCAGTCATTTTGAAGTTCAACATTGGCTTGGTGTAATCTGCAAAACATTTGAGGCGGTCAAATTAGCATTTCAACCCGGTTTTCGAATTGTCTAATGCTTCAGAATGTAAACCGATGTGTTGCAAATCAAATAAGCGCTTTGTATTTGGCTTGCGAATTGCAAGGGTCAGTTCAAGCTGACATCATTTTAAGGCGTTTTAAGTCATCGTCTTAAATAACAGGAGGCAGCCGTTTTTGTGAACTTGACGCCACAATCTTAAATTGTCAACACGATCTCAGCTCTCTAGCGATTAGTGGGCTAAGTAACTCTTCATACAGGGCGAACTAAGGCATTCAAAAGCGTCTTCTTGATGGACCGAACTTGCAAAGGGGCGGGCACTTGCATTCAGTATGGGATGCCAATCATCAAAATTTACAAGTTTTGAGTTACGGTTCTCAAATCTGAAGACGGCCAGAACCTACCCGACTTCAGGAATAAGCCACAATGATTCCCTTTTGGTATCTGAATTTCTTTGCCATTAAGGCATGCAGAACCTACAAGCAATCACCACAACAGTTCCACTCATTTGGTAGAAAATGTGGTACTCTCCAAAAAAATATTGCTAGAGGATCAAACCACCAATATACACATTTCCAGATCCCTTGATGTTTTGTCCATTCGGAGCACTGATCAGTGTTTTCGAAGTGGTTGGCGAGAAATTGAAGATATCCAATGGACTATCTAACAAACTTTGGTTAAATGGGATCAAAACAGCTCCGTCAAAGCTTGAAAACTGCCATCGCAAGTATTCTGATAGAAAATCAAAAGCGAAGTGTCAAGCCTGTGTAATCTTTGGGTCAAGGTCTCCAAAAGGATCCCTTTTTGTATGTCAAGCTACACTGATACAAAGTTGGAATCTCTCAGAAATCTTGTACTGAATGCCCAATCTGGAAAAAGGACTGGTGTTTTTGGTATAAACATGCGTTGACAAACCAGAACATAGATATATTTGCCAGAGATCTAATTAGCAGCATAAAAGTGATCAAATTTGAACCACAATTCTCATTCAAGTTTAGTGTATTTTTTCGAAATCATATTCTGTGGTCATTTAGAATGCTAAGAGTCAGTCAATAAGGGGATTAAGATTGTAATTGAATAATTAGGTCTGCCAAAGTTAAAATTGTTTAAGTTTAGTCAATACTACTGTCAGTGTTCGAAAACGCTGTGTGGACGCGAGCCAGAGGTAAAAATTACTCGATTGCTCAGAAACCCTCGGAAAAGTAGCATTGCCTTCTGTAACGGGCCTTAACTGCCCTTATAAATAGCATGAGCGAACGTCTCGCCTATGTCTGTGCCAGAATTATAAAAAGAGAATAACTGGAGGAAGAAGAGCAATCGCGACTAACCTTCTTCACAAAGAGTGAGTCCGCATCAGGATGTCGCTCCGCCTCCACAATTTTGCCCACTCTCATATCGATGCGACTGACATCAACACGTAGATCTTGCTCCTTCCTCCACTTTTATGTGGAGGCTTTTGCATGGCATCACGGGAGAAATGCTTCTTATCTGAGTTGCAGGAAGATTAACGGGTGTTATCTGCTGCATGAATGCGACATATCGAATGCAACAGCACAAGTCAATTGACATAAACAAATAACTTGACAGAGTGTAATTTTGAGAGAGACTTATATTAAAGTTGAAGGAAAAGCGCCAAGGAGTGCATGCAAATCAGCAGCAAACAGAGTTGAACGAATTCTCACCGTGAAAAGTGGTAGAAAAAGGGCAGCACGCGACTGCTGCACTGATCAATATGCATTGTAAATGCCATTGTTAACCATTGACCCAAACAAATAAAATTTTGGAAATGAGGGCGATGCTACCAGAGATAAGAATCATTGCTCTTTCGACCTCTTTGTGATGCCGGTGGCATAACAGCATCTATTCAATGCATAGGAATAGGAGGGAATTGGCTGCCGCTGCGGTGATGATGATGAAAACGCCTCGCTGATGGCGGTCTTTATTTTGTCATTCAGTGGTACGCCCTACATAGTAAGGTATCTTCTTTGGCGGTGAAACCAGGGAAGACCTCTCCAAGCAGGAAATGCACTCGGTCAAGCACACTAGGGATACATGCTTCAACTCAGATATCAATGAGGAACAAGTGGTTTCCGTTGCGATAACGATGACTAAATATCCACAGTGTGCAACACAAAGTAAAAAATTTGAATGATTACTAGAAATACCTGTCACACTTTGGCTTGACCGGTTAGCGCTATCATTGTACCGGTTTAATCTATAGGACTGATAGTCCGACTAGATTTAAAGGGCATTAGGGACATTAAAGTCCAGGACTGGATTGATGCCAACTAATCACAAAATATGTTCACCTTAAAATAAAGCACAGTGGGAACCGAACACGAAGCCAAGCAAAATTGAGCGTTCCACTACAAAGGAGCCGAACTCAATAAAGAGATAATGGCGAATTTTGGAAACAATAGTAGTAGTGCGATTTTGTGCGTTTCTACTATCAAGAGTCCCAGTGTTATTTGCTAACCTAAACAAAATCAAATTACTGTAGAAAAATAGCGGGAGGAACGCACCAGGTTTTTAGATTGGACAGATCGGAGGTAACGTACTAGTAGAACCCGAGTTTTTGGTGGGTTTTGAAAAATGAGGAGGAAAAGAATTGATTGTCTACGAAGATTTTGTCAGAAGTCGGATAAAAACAACTCACAACCAGCCATAGTTTCCAGATTGCCCAGTTTTTCCTAGAGATCATCAATTTCTTGTTTTGACTGTGCATAAACCATCCAATCCACCATGGGCCCCTCTAAACACATTGGTAAAGCAAAGCGTCGGTAGTCTACGACAATGCTTCGATTGCCATAGGACGCATTCTTCTTATCCATGCTAACAATTCGTCGCACCGCTTGCTTGGATCGAATTCATTTACCACGCAGGAATTGAGTTTTGCACTCTGACACGTAGAAGTAGCAGGGCCAGACAGAAAGAAGTCGACTTCCATCGTGTCAAACAAGCTTTGCCATTCTAGGCAATGCCTGTCGAAATCCGTAACGCCGCAAGGATTATTCAACACCTGATGCAGACAGCGCAAATTGGCTTTCTTGACAATGCGTAATTTATTCCGATGGTGGTATTTTATTGGTAGGGACATTTGTGAAAGCAATGTCAATCTTGAACAAATGGGGCATTGCCTGTGAGATGCGGAATTGATCCCAAATCCAATAAAACGCTGTTTCACTCGATGATTGGTCATCGTCTTGGGGTATATAATCCCGTCAGAGGGATGGTGGTCACAGAAGACCATAATAAACAAGTGAGAACCTAGACAACATCAATTGATAAGACGGAACTGCGCGGTATCCTCGGTATGGCAAATTACTGCAGACGCAATGGTAAAGGCTGCGCTAAGTTTGTTGGTCATTCTGCATAAACTAACCGAGAACCAGGCGGTAAATAGTTTCACGTAGAAAAAGAGCAAGATGAATTGTTGGAGTAGCGGAAGCGGACACCCTTTTAGACACCGACTCTGGCTTTTCCAAACCTCGACAACGATACGCTACCCCTTATACTGGACTCAGACACCAGTGACATAGCCATGAGCAGTGTGCTTTCGGAAAGGGACAAAAAGGATGAAAATACGCTGATGCCTGCGTCAGTATCAGATTCAACGAAATTAAGGCAAAAGTGCACAAAGGAGTGCAGATTTCTAGCCGTCTGCGCAATGTCTGGACACTTCAGACACCCTATGATAGCGGGACATTTCATAGAGTAACAGGTCATCAAGCGCTTACTTGGTTAAACATTTAAGGAATTCGAGCGCTCAGTTGCACGCTGGTACAAGTAACTGCAGCAATATGAACTCACAGTTTAGTACAGTAAAGGAAATGCATACGGCAACGCAGATGCACTGTCCTAATGATTCCTCTCAGGGGACATATGTAGGGGTGTAGTGGGTAAGCTATTTCAAGCCAGTCAAATAAACACTACTAGTGAGACTCACAGTGAACCGATCCTGATATTGCTATAATGTACGATAAGTTTTTAGTGTTCTCTTATAAGCTCGTTCAGCAAGGCAGTCAGGCGGACCTTGCAGAAGTGGTAAAAACCCTCCACCGAGGATGAGGTCTTATGGTATTAAGAAGACACTATGCACACTTACTGCCTAGTAGCCCCAGGTTTGTTGATCCAAACAGAGCTTGAGGAGCTAAATGCGTGACAGGGTCATATAATGGTGTATAAGATAACAAGGGGTCCCAGCAAATGACAATTGTGGCCGTCACTTACTATGGATTGCACTGCTAGCAGCAGTTTTAAGAAGGCCTCGCTCCACCGCAGATGCGCCTCTGCAACCCAATTTACGTGATTTCAGGATAAAAGAGTAAGTATAGACATCATAGGCCCACATTCACCCACCAAGATGGGAAACGAATGCAATCTGGCTACGGTTAACTACTTAAGGAAAGTAGACGAAGTGGAACCCATGAAGATGCAAGACGCTAAAATGGCCACGCCAATTTTCCTCAATCTGTGAATTCAGGATGAATTTGCTGCACAGTTCATTGTAGTCAAAGGAGGAGGGAGGGTGGAGATTTGATCATGCCCCTCGAGAGGATAATTGGAGGTTGTGAGTGTGCTAGTCCTTGCTCATTCATGAAACCTCCTCTGCTGTGGAAGCGAAGGACTGTTCTCTACCATTCAAACTTTTCGCGTTTTTATCAGTCTTAACTAGGCTCATCAAAATGATTAGTAACTTGATTCAGCGTTATCGCTGGACTAAAATAAGGAGGCAAAAGCGACAGGTAGGAGGTGTCTAGGACAGACTCTCTGGTCCTGTTTGCAACTTGATTGCAAAATAGATACGCACAGTGCCAGCAACATTTACCATCAAGGAAAAATGATCATTAACATTCGGTGCTCTTGCATTGTGAAGAGTTCATTCACATCCAATTCGTCAATAATTTCTTTTTGTAGTGTTCAGACAGTGCCTACTGGAAGTCGACGGACTGCACAATGAAGGAAATCTGTAGCATTTTAAGTTTTACATCTCTATCACAGGCCAGCCAAGCCGTTGCAATCATTGAGCCCGTTACTGCTTCCAATCTCAGCCTCACTGCGTACACGGTGAGCACTGATTGCCGGATGTGATCCATCGGTGTTTGGGTGGTTATATTATGTCTGCAACGAAATAAGCACGTGCAGCAATCACGGCCAATTCAGTCCACACCGGTAGCAGCAAGAGTGACTGCCCTTTGGACTTGTCACAGGACTTGGATTATGCACAGACTTGGTAGACTTTCTAATTGCGATTTTCGGACGCACCGAGCAAGTGTGACTATATTTTGAGCAGAGCAATTAATGCTGTTTCGAGTTCCTTCCGATAATTGGCAACTCAGTGGTGTGGAAGAGTATGCCACTTACTAGGCTGCAGTAGAGCTGGAAGATAAGCGATTTGACGAAAAACCATGCCGCATGGCGAATGTGTGTGTTACCAAGTCGTAGACTTCTGCGTTCTTATGAAATAGCAAGAAGGGGTTCAGTTGACCCAGCACCTATATAATTGACTTGTGACCGAACACGCAGTTCTTGCAAGAGTGTCGTTTTATGACGCTGAATCTTCCGCGCGAGTGTCAAAATAAATCATCCCCTGATCTTGTATGTCAGCATAAACAGTCATTGTTATGCATTCCATTATCAGATCCGGTCTGCAATTGGAAGATTGACGAGAAAGGCGCGATAATAATGCCACTGTACTGATTTCAAAGCCGCAGGCACTCCATGCTTCATCAACGACGAGGAAGTAAAAGAATGACTTAAAACCCGAGCCGCCACTAACTTCGTAAAAGATAATGTCACTCCTAACACAGGCTTCAAAGTTAATGCTGCCTTTTGGCTGCTGAAGGAAGACGTGTCTGATAATTTTAACGTACTCTTCGAGGTCGTGGCTATAATTTCTGCTTGTCCATTTATCAGACTAGCTGAGACATTTGCATTCGCATCTTGGCGAACTTCACCCCTCCTAAGCCTTACCTCACGCAACATGACAAAATAGGAACGCTACATAGGACCACCGTTTATAGATGTTCTACACTAAATTGCGCTTGAAAGCACTGAGGAAAAATTAATAAAAATTATGGTTGTTGCAATGGTCAGCAATTGCCTTTGCTGAAATGTTTAAGGTGGTGAAACTAAAATAAACACAAACGGAGGATGTCAGTGACACCTAAAATGGTAAAACTGTGGTGTGGAATATCGACATTTGGAGAGCAATCGATATAATATTGGGAACAACTTGCGTGTCCTCGTGTCTGCAGTCTGTCTGCCTTCATCCACACTGCACTGCGAACTGCGCTTTTAACGACTGACGTTTCCACGTCTTCATCCACATTGCACAGCCCACTTCGTTCGCACTAACTGCATTTTCAAGGCGGTGGTAGGCACTTCTTCGCGGATTTTGCTCACACTCACTGCAGTACCCAAGTTCACACCTTCACTTCACCGATCACTTCGTTCTCCATGACTGCAAATGTTACGTACCTACTGTCATGATCCAGCGAATTTCGCTCCCACTCCCACTCATACCTTATATTCCACCTATTATTGAAGCAGAGGCGCAATTCCTACACTCGATATAATAGCCTTATTCAAAGAACAATCGAATGGAGTACCTCAATCTCCCAATGCCTTTCGTCTTTTTCACTAACAAAGAATTTGGATTCAAGGTTTTTTGGGCAATTATACAGTAGCCTAATGGTTTTCAACGTACATGTAAGGGGCAATCACATACAAGTGCATTCCTTACGCGTTCAGAGCAGCATAGAAGCAGAGAAGGGCGTGTTTGCCACCAACTGCTTCCTTTACCAACAGGGCATCATGAGGCTTCTTCACAATTTTCGGTGTGAGCACAACCTCGATCGTAGTTGCTGTGGACCACTACTGATGCGACCATCCTTACGCCTGCGCATATATTGACACAGCCTCGTTTAACCACCCACGAGACGAAACATTTTGGGTTTTTATACAAACCAGCACGCCCACTTTTGCTGTTCTTTGCTTTACCATTTCTCTAAGGTACAATGTTACTACGGCCGAAGTGAAAGTGCGTTAATTGTAGCTGCAACGAAGGACACAAATCATGTAGTCACCCATTTATTGGTACGCCGCTGTGCGAAGACCACTGGGTGTTTCCATCTGTGAAATTTGCAGTCTTTGTTTGTTAAGATCAATGAAGAAATGGTTTGAGAACAGGAAGCTTCCTGCAACGGTTTTTCGCTTCTACTATGAGCAGGAGGTGATTGTCAGCATCTGGAGCACGATCTGAAAGGCGGCTGCATTTCCTGTCATAAGGACTATTTCATGGGACCCTACTAAAGAGCCGGGTGGACATGAGTAGGAGTTTGTTCAATTTACCTGCCGCTGGGTTTCGACTGACCGGCAAATTTTGGCATTGCACCTGGCTATGTGAAATCCTGTGAATTACTCTAAAAGGCTTCGCTCAGGTGCACAAATTTTGCCGGTAAGAAGCCTCAACCACCCCCATCTTAAACCTGCGTCTTGTTTTAATTGCTTTTCACTCATTGTTGCTGGCAAGTGGCACGCCTTTTATTTGCATCTCTTGTTCACTTGATCTACATTGTCTTACTGCACACACGTTACCATGGCGCCTGCAATAAACCATCTGGTCAGTATCCTATGGCAGGTCTAGGGACCCAAATCCCGACTTCCCAAAGTGCAGAAATTTATTTTATTTACACAAGCCACGGAAGATCTTGAATCCCACTCACTAACGTATGCATGCCTTTTGATTAGGTTTATGATAACTGTAGGTTTACTGAAACCAGATTACCACTCATCGTTTGCTCCTCGTCCGTCAACAACCCAGTCGTTGTTCGTTGACTCAGTGTTACCACATGACTGAGATACCAAGATGTTAGTGCTTTAACTTTGCTGTCAACCAACCTTTAGGCAGAGGAGGTAGGTACATTAAATGCTGGAAGATTATGACACGTTGTTTTGGCATGCGCAGTAGAATGCACCCATTTGTAAAATCTCTGTCCCGGGTACTGTCTCGTTTACAGCAAAACCTACGCTTTCTCGGATTCTTCTTCTTCTCTTAATTCTGCAAAATCTGACCATTATCCATTGTCTGAAATGACGGATAGTCCTGTGGCAATATTCTGTACTCCATGAAATCACCACCTGAGGAAGTAAACCTAATTGCTCAGCAGTTCCTGCTTTTAGACAAATAAACGCATAGCTTGAATGTAGCTGGAAGGACCTTCCCGAGCACATGGTGGAAGAATGTACGACGTTCGGAATGAGCGACAACTCGACCCGACCCGTCCTGTATATTAGGACCGTCACTCCTCTTCCT